>JAOUZG010040215.1:3424173-3451668 GCA_026289955.1 Argiope argentata
TGTAACATTCTCACATTTCAGGCTAATATAGCATATTAGATATTGCATAATATCTTTATGATGCATCTATACTTCATTTAATTTTACAGTTTATTGTTAAGCAAACAGTGCTTATGTTCTTGAGGTCCTTACAAATAAAAACAAACAAACATTGAGATTTTTTTTTCTTAGCAAGGCAAAATATTGCAGTTTTCATAAATTTGAATTAAGATTTTGATAACTTGTAAACGCATTCTTAACTCAAATATTAGATGAAACTCATTGATTGAAGATAAGTTTATTTGCCGGTGTGTTATGTATTTAATAATACTGAAACATGAACTTGATAAATGTATCACTATTTTATCAAAATGTAACTGTCTCTTAAGTTTTGTCCATGAGTGTGTTTATAAATATATGAAAATTTAAAATGCACATTAGTTATATGAAATTTAAGATCAAAACTAGTTAGATAAAGGAAATTTGGTATTTGTCTTTGGCATCATTATTGCAAATGTATGAAGAATTTTTGTTTTATCAGGAAAGAAGTACAAATATATCAAATTTTTATTCTTTGTACTAAGAAATGCAGAAAGCATCACGTTGCATTAGTATATGCCTAGAATAAAGAAAAGTCTCCTATTGCCTTTATCTTGATTATAAATTCTTAGATTACTTGTAATAGCAATTAAAAAAAACTGATAAAAATTGTCTCCCCATTTGGGCCCCACACCTTTTAATCTTCCCCCCTGATTCAGGGTGAGCAGTAAAAGGAAATGCTTTAAAAGTAAAAATCAGCTAAATAATAAAATTTGATTGAAGTAATTAAGATCATTTATTTATAAGAAGTAAATAATATATTCTGATTTTCTGACATAACTATGAATGCTACATTTCTTAATACTCAAAAATAATCTATTGTCTGAGTACTATCAAAACAGTTATTTAGTTTATTTTGCATTAGATTTCCTTAAAAATATTCAATAAAATTGTCTTTGCTCTTCACACAAGATAACCAAAAGTTATGTCACATATTTATTGAAATTTTATCATTCATACAAGAATATTTAAAAACATATAAACAAAAATGTTATTTAAAGCCCTGTTGAATGAATACTGGATTTTTGAAATTCCTATTTGTATTTCTCAGAAATGTTTTCAATTATATCCAAGAAATATGCTATAACTTTTTATGTATTGAAGGAATTTATTGAGAGTTCAATATCCCAAATTATATTGTGAAGTTACACATGTGCACAATTTCTTATATTTTCCTGTTCAATTTATTCTGTTTTACACTTTGTTTTTATCAATAATGAAATACGTTAAAAGTAAATACAAATTATTTTTGAATAAAGATAATTATAATCATTTCATCGCAGAGATTTAAAAAACAGTCTCATTTAAAAATAGGTAAACATGCCATATACTTCCACATATCTGAAACATCAGGCAATTTTTTTTACTTGTATTAAACAAAAGGATCGTTATAAGCTGAATGTTTGAATTTAAATCTGAAAAAAAAGCAAACAATACTATAATATTATTTTTAAATATTCCTTGAAATTTAGAATATTTTAATGCTCAAAATTGTATACCATTTGTTTATTTTATGTGGTAGCTGTAAGATAAATTACAAGTAGAAATTAAAGTAAAAAGTATTGATTAATCCTATAAAAATAATCGAACTAAAAAAAGTGCATTTTAAAGAAATGTGTTTAACAGTGTATTAATAGTTTTTATTCTGTTTCTTATTTGCTAATGCAACTTTTGATTACAAGTGATGGTAAAAATAAATTTTAAATAAATATTTGATGAAATTTTTAAACATTTTGGCCAAATAAGTTATATTAGAGAATTATTACTTCAAACAAATTAGTTTTAATCGATGTTAACTTAGAGCCATTGTGGTATACACAGAAACAGAGGAAAAATCCTTTGCTCCTTCTTTTCTGAACAATCCCTCAATGTGAATATCTTCACAATGTCCCATGTCTAAAGGAATCTATTGGTCTAAATGGTTGTAAAACTATCTTACCAGAATTCATTGTGTTCATCGCTCTGTAAAATACCAAGATGTAAACCTTGTTCAGAGAAAGAAACACATTAAAAAGTGTTTGAAACATTCTGTAAATGATATACAACTGGCATAATAAGTCTTATAAACTGAACTAGCTTCCTTTCAATCATATGTTAAAATACATTTACAGGTTGACTTCATAGTTTAAAATTTAAATATGTGAAATTCTTAGTAAGTTAATCAGTTCGAATTTTATTTAATTTCTGCTGAGAAAAGTGCTTGGGTTAGATCATTTTCGTAGACTATACCTTTAACTAATGCTAGGCATGAATACTTTTAGACAATATTACTTCCTTAATTTTACAGTTGCTGTCATTTTTTAAATACACAATGAAGAATGCCTAAGTAATGATTTCTTCTAGTTTCTATATCTTTGCAGTTTTATGGTTTAACAATAATTATAATTTAAAAAGTTTTCTAACAAATTGTCAATTTTATTTTTAGGTGATTTAGAACACAGCAGAATTGTTAAAGTTGATAAACACTTAAAATTTGCATTGGATAATGCCATGTCTTCCCATTCTGTATCTGCTAAAACAGGTGAATCTGTAAGTATATTTCATAAATGCCTGAAGTTGAGTTTGATTATGAGTGTCAGTGCTAATTTTTTATTCAAGTAATTAGATACATAATTATTTGTATGAAGACTACTTTAAAAGGAAAAAAAATGATTCTTGATTATTTGAGATTTAATTTATGAACTCGAATAATTCTGTGGTTTATGTAAACAGAAAAATTTAGTAAGAATATCTAACTGATGAAAAAGCATCAGATTTTTTATTCGCAGTGCAAGAATAAATGATTGATGCTGTGATTTTCTAGAATATTTAATGGTACACGAGTAATTATATAGATGCATTAAAAAACTTACAATCAAATTAATAAAGTTGTTAAATTGTCACACTTGTCTTGTTGGATAGCTATCAAATTAATCAAAATATTAATATGATTAATGTTCTTAAATTTTTAATTTGTAAAGGAGCATATTTTCTAGATATAACATTCATTTCCTTGCAGTTTATTGTAGTACTCTGTCTCTGATAGATAAGAAGGCAATTTTCAAGTACAGTTTCTAAGATTATTAATGTATCCATAGGCTAATAAATAATTTATTTAATTGTTCTATTTGCTTCAATGAAGTTGTTACTGTGCTCATATTTTTTTACGTGACAAGTAAAACTATTTCTCTAATTACTGATTTCTAGAAAAGAACCACTTTTAATTTAAACAGTATGTTAGAAGGAAATATGCTGCCTTTTAAAAAGAATAGCACAAAAGAAAAAGACTTTGTTATATATATATATAATCCAGTGTAAAATATGCTTTTTCTTAGAAATTTTAAAAATTGATTTTTGTTTCGTAGATTGCTTTGTGTTTTCAAAAAATTGCTGGAGAACTTCTTGGAATTCGTTTAACCCGTTCAGAACAAGAAACCGTCCAACCTGTTGTGAAAGCTGAAATCGTCCATAATTTAGCTTCTGCTGAACCAAGCAAACCTTCTCCGTCCAGCTCTTCTAAAAATAGTACTGTATGCACTGTCCAGTAAAGGCATATCTTCACAAATTTGATACTTCAATTTTTTAAATATTTTTTGCTTTTTACAGCACATATTTGTTAGTCATTGTATTTTCAATATGTACATTCTAGTCATTATATTTACAGAGCTATGCATTTTTATTTATTGATTATTTATATGCATTTTATTTAATTTATATGTAATATTTAATAAAGTCCATTAAAAATAATTTAGTTTAAAAAAATTATGGTGACATTTTGCATTTTTGTATCTTGCAAGCGAGATTAATATTATTAGTTAGTTTATAATAGCACAACTGTCTAAATGAATTTGAATTTTATATTTCATGTGAAATATTCAATCAGTGGTTAGTAATGATATATTTTGCATGATTTTCATCTGCTTGCATAAATAATGAATAAAAATTATGAATTATTTAAAAGATAGTCCTTTTAAATGAAACAGAATATTAAAGCAAAGAATTAAATTGTTATTTTTAATTCTTTTATAAAGCTTTGTGAAAAAATATTTCATGCAGAATCTTTTGTTTTAAAGTTTATTTGATATCTTCTTCTAAATTAATAATGATAAAATGACATTAAAAAACATTTTTATTTTCTCATATATAGAGAAATTATTGTAATCATCAAAAAATTTAAGCTCCAAGCTATATTTGCGGAAAAATATATTTTTAGTATTATGTCTGTCTGTGACGAAAATAACTAAAAAATGTTTTGAAATAGAAAGATGAAAATTAGTATGTACACCAAGTTTATATACTTTTATCAAATTTTGAATGAAATAAATTCAGAAAAAAAAATGTTTTGTTGAAGTATAAGTTAACATAACGTGCCACTAAACAGTCAACTAGGTCTTTATAATGTGGTAATCATATTTAACATCCAAATTACATCTATCAAATATGGACCTAAATTTTTCTAGTTTGATTTTTTTTCATTCTTATTTCAAAATCATATAAGAATGGTAATTAATAAATGCATTGACTTAATTGTATGAAATTGGGTATGTCATTGCAATTGTAGTTTTATGTCTAATTTTGATTTCAATTGTGTGTCTGAATCACTGAAAAATGCTAAATTCGTGCCAATGATCTGTATTCTATAACATTTACTAATACCATACAAAGATGAGAGGTATTACTTTTATGAAGGGAGTATGCAAGATTTGGAGATGGACAATTCCAGTGGGAATTATTTTCTTAAAGATACTCATTTTAATACAAGTAAATACTGGAATGTTTTCTCAATAAGTACTGTAAACTGCTTTCTTACCAAAAAATCCTTTCCTCCAAACAAACAGTAATCTGCTTTGTATTTAAATTCAGAAATTGTCATCTCATTGATAATGATGGTAAAAACTTGACACTATGATTTAGAAAAACTATTAACTATAGTAAATAGAAATTTTTTGACATATTTTTACAAAGTCTGGATATTTACTACTTAAATTTACTAATTACTGGAAATTACTAAATTTAAATTTTAATTTTCAGTCATTTGCCACATTAATCAACTCAATACTAATCAGAATCCGTGTTTGCGGTCATATTTTTGCCGATTCCAAGTTTTCATATATTCTGCCAAAACTGGATGTTATTAAAAAAGACTGAACTGAAATCTTTATAAACTTATTCCCATGAGTAACAATAATCAAGATCACAAATGACTTTCTTGTAATATATGCAGAATTTTAAGTGTCAGAATAGTATATATATATATAAATAAGGCATCTAAGAAATGTTGCAATAATATACACAATATTCAAACTCAAAAAGAAATTAACTTTCAGTTATCTACTAATAAGAATTCAGCTATAATTGTTTCTAAGGAACTAAACGAATTTTATTCAAATTTCCATAGCAAAAAAGCAATATTTTGATGAATACCATTTTTTTTTTTTTTTTTCACTTTACTCACTCTGTTCTAGAATGAGTTTCTCATCAATAGTTACATAAGATTAAATTAGTTTAGCATGTACTCCTAATCTCTAAAATCTTTTCCTAAATATAAGCATTGAATTTATAATTCTATATAATAAAGCAGTTATTATTTTCCCTAAAATATAGCTGACACAGGAGAAATAAAAATCGTAACAGAACTTTAATATGCTATTTCAACTCACTAGTGTTTTGATTCTAAGAATAATAAATTTAGGAAAAAAAATTATAAGGAAATATTATATGTGTATAATTAATTACTTGAACCCATTGCTAGAAAGAAATCATCAAAGTAATTTTACCTATGTTGTTGTACAACATACATGTGAAATACTATTTTTTTCCCCAAGTTTATTTACCCTGAAGTAAAGCGATTCTTAAATGGAGAATTAAGCACACAACAAATTTATTTTATACATGAATTTAATAAATCGAAAATAATGTTTCACATTCCATGCCCAAAAAGAAAATCACTGTTTAAAAATAATTAAAAAATACCTACAAATCATTGTTCTGATTTTTTGAAAATCATCATAATGAATACATTTGAATCAAAAGGAATTATTTATTGGGTTTTTATAAAGCTTTATACACATCATTGGAATGTTATCTATAAAAAAACATAAAAAGCACAGATTGTAGATTTCTGGTTTGAAGCTGTTATATTAATTAAAAAAGGTACATAACATAATTTAAAATTCCATTGTAAAACATCTCAATAATAGATAAAAATGAATTGAAATCTGTTCTAGAATCTATTCAAATAAGTGATTATTTTCAGTCGTTAGAAATGTTATTCCTTGACACAAACAAATTTTTCTGATAAAAACAGTGATATACATAAGAATTGTCAAGAAATTTTTAATGCAAATAAAATACAAGGATAATTTTTCCCTATAAAATTAACAAAATCACCCTATTTCACTGTCATATGTTTTAAAGATGTTCTGTTTAATGTTATAGAAAAAGTTAAATTCTTGAAGCAAGAACACTTCATAAATTTCAATTAGCAATATAACTCGGGTTTAAAATAATAATTAAAAAAAATCCCTAGCATTTTAAATTTAAGAAGGTAATTCAAAACAATATTGTGAGATTACACCGTTCGGAAAATTAATATATTCATAATAAACTTTCTGATCACATACTTTCAAGTACATTTCCTGCCTTTTTTTTTTTTCTTGTGTGAAATGCAAGTCTTATTACATTTGCTGCAAATACATGAAACACACACACACACCATTGAATATTATTTTTAAAAGATTAAACCTCAAAATTAAGCAGATTAATTTATTCTTTCTCTTATTTTAGATCTCAAATAGCTACATATACACTAAAATTAATGCTTATTCATAGATTCGATTAAAGAGCACATATTATTATTAATATATGAGCCAGAATTTGTGAATCATGCCCAAATTTTCCTCGATATAATAAGCAAAAGATTTTTTTTTCTAAAAATGATAAATAATAAGGATATTTAAATCAAAATTCAAAGAATTCACTTAAAAAAGATAGTCAAAGAAATTTTGTAACAAATGCATCAAATTTATAAAGTTTCTGATAATTTAAATAATCCATTGATTACAATTTTATTTCTTTAATTACAAGTACTTATTTATTTTATAACATAACTGATAACTTGGCATGAATGTTTAAAACACAACACATTATGAAATTAATTAAAATAAAAACACATTTTTGCACTTTATGTAAATATTACTCCAACAGCATATTTAACACAGTATTAACTAAGCTGATTGGTAATTAACCACTCAAAACAAATGTGCAAATAATTTTTTTTTCATGACTTCATATATAAAAGGGAAATATTTCATTTTAACCTTCCAAATGGTCAATCTAACTTGTAGTTGTTATATTTTCTTAAAATAAGTAAATACTTTTAGAACTCAAAAGTCTGATTATAAAATAAAACAAGCTTTCAAAATGGATAATTGAACATTTTTCAGAGTATAAAATTACTTTTTTACAATAAATGACTACTTGAATGTGAAGTTTGGACCACTGCTTCAGATCGAGCTAATCTAAACTCAAATTAATTGCATAGTATATTTTTGTTTTGTTTTTTCTACAGTGCAACAAATTATAATTACAAAAATTAATATCTGTTTAAAATCAATTTCAATTACTGTAGTAATTAATATAACTCTTTTCAATTTAAAATAAACTTCCAACAGATACAAAACTATTTGCTAACAAAAAACATTCCTCACAGTATTTATTTTTCAAATAAAAATCTATTTAACAAAGAAAATGATACACAAAATGACTTTATACAAAAATTGCAGCTGATTTTGCAATACTTCACTGGGCTTTCATTAAAATACTAATTGCAAATGGATACAGTGCAGAATAATTTAAAATATGAATTGCTTACTTAGACCGGGCATTAATATATATATTTTTTCCCAACAAGTATTTAAGCTTCTTTAACATAAACAATAATGAAATACGTTTTTCTTTAAATATCAAAACATATGACGTTCAAAATTCATATAAAACTGATATTAACAATGAATAAACTAATTATTATTTCATAAAAACACAAAAGGTAATATATAATTATTATTCCTGTAAAATAATATTCATTTCTATATCCCCACAAATAGATGCAATGAATTCATACGATTAAAAAAAATAACAAAGAATATCTTCTCAGAAGAGACTATTTTACAATATTGAATATAAGTAAAATTTACCAATAAAAAAAGTCCCATCATCCTACCTTGACATAACAGTGATGAAATATATTAGTTAGTTTGTTTTAACTGGGCATGTCTTTTATACTATCAAAATTAAGCTTATTTATAAGGTAAACATAGTCCACACGACTTAATATGAATTACTTTTCATCAGCAGAAACAAGAAAACAATGCTCACTACTAAGTAAACAATAATTTATGGATTCCCAGCCATGCATAAAAATATTGATTAAATGACCAATCACAAATAAATTCAATAATTTACAAGCTATTCACCACTTTATACATCTGTGCTTTACATGGTATAGAATTAAATACATCCTATCTAAAAATTTTGTACATTGCCATGGCAAATAGATGTCAAATAAAGAACAACACTGCTTTTGAATTATTTTCCATGTGCAAGAGTGCTCATTATGTCGTGTGACAAAGTGGGATATTAACATTCACTTTATAAGGAAAGCAGGCATTAAATCTGCTAACTATTATCTCTATAACTGTCAGTGTCACAGAGGATAGATTATAAAGTGACTTTAGGACCAGTATAATCAGCAGATTCACACCAAAAGTCAGATGGTGGAGTTGTTCGCAACAACCAACATTTAACTTCAGAATCGGTCTTGTTTGTTTCCAAGGGAACATAGTAATGACAGTCTCTTTCATCCATATCATAAGGAGGTGCTAGTATATCTAAGAAAGCAGCTGTACCACCAACAGCACAAATTTCATGAAAATTACCTTCCCTGGGTTTCAAAACACAAGGTTCATCTTTTTCTGTTATATTTCCTGATGAGTGTTTCTCAACAGGAATCAATCGCTCTTTCTGCACTCCTTTAACTCTATTAAAAATATCTTGAGGTAGCTTAATATCAGAGGGAACCTTGGAAACTGCGCTATATGAGGTAATTTTGACGGTACCTTGAATGACTTTTAATACACCATGCATACCAGGATGATCATGAAGAGGAATTCTTGCTCCACTTCTTAACAGAAATATACCCATAGAAAATGTTTTATTTTCTGCGACTTCAATGTAAGTCACAGGGGCTAAACGTTTGTCGTCATTATCACTGTTAATCGTCCGTAGCGTATCTTTATTTAGCTTTAAATCAGACGCACGTACTTTGTTTACGTTTTTTATAAGTTTGGTTAAATTTTCCAAGAAACTTTCTTCCGTTATACTTCTAGAAAAAGTAGACTGCGCTTGTTTCGCTATTAATTCAACTATAGAAGACATGATTAAACATAAAATGAAGGTTGTTGCCACGAACGTGAAAAGAATAAGCATGCAATATTAACTGTTTATAATTTTTGTAGAAGTAGTAGAAGTTTCCTTTTATACTATTCGATGCGAAAGGTGCAGGTACGGAATAGTAGCAGCACATTAAGTATACTATTAAAATTACGCGAAATACATAATAATTATAAAATACCTTCTTAAGATTAAATAGAATCGTCGATAAAAAAAGCCTAACTTAAAGGCATGCATGATAAAGAAATAAGTTTTGCAGAAGTCGAAAATACATATTCTTTACATTAGAACGGAATTTTCATTTCATTGTACTAATTGATAAAGGGAAAACAGTAAAAATATTTTACAGCCCTGTGTAATTATATAATTTTATTAGACAGTAACACAGCTGACAGCAGCGATCATCATGTCTACAGTTTATCTGTTCTTCAAAAGAACCTAACGACAGTATAATATTTGAGAAAAGTGTGGAAATTTTGAGCTATGGTCCAAAATGCTCAATACTTATTTAATCATATTTCTTAAACATATATTTCAGATTTTTATAAGGCAAGGAATTTTCTAACTCTGTTTTGAGCCATGCAATACAAATAAAAACTTTTGTCATTTTATCAGATTTTAAATGAAAGATGATGCAAAATCATCTGTTTCAAGTGTACAAACTTTCAAAGAAAATCAAATATATAACTGAAAACCAACTTTAAAGGAAAAACGATATATCTGGAATTTGGATCAGTTTCCTACTCGAAGTAGAGATTAAAAGATAATCAAATCAAAGATATTTAATAAAGTTAACAACAGTATGAAAATTCCTTTTGGAAATTTGATGTGAAGAAAAGATAAAATTATATTTTAAAAAGAGAATTCTTTCAAAAGTTTTCTATGTTTGAAACTATTTTTTGAAGTTATGAAGCTATTTTTAAACTGGATTATATATTTTCTTTTGAAATGAACAGCAATAACTTTTTGAAGTAACTTGATCTTTTCAGTCTGCCATCGAAATCTTGAATGACAGATGGCAGCACAAACTGTCTGAAATTCTGAAATCTTTTCATATAAAGCATAATCCTCTGATACCCAGAATATTGTAATATCGTTATAATCTTACAACTTGCATACTTGTTCACATTTAACATACAAAGAGTGCAAGAAATCGGGTAATATTGAAAGCAAACATTTTTTTCCAGAGGAGTGTTGGAGGACTTTATAAGCAAAATATTTCCATTAAATATTCAACCTAATAAGTTTTAAGATACGCAAACAAAGAAATTATGGAAATATACTACTAAGGAAATTATGGGTTATTATCACACTCAGTACGAACGAAATAACTAAAAGCCAAATTTAGGTGTTCCTGTTCCAACGGCTCGACTCTCAAGAGCATTTTTATGAATATTAACATAACGTTTTCAAGGTATATTATCTTTAAAATGCGTCAACATTTAAATTATATTTTAAATTAAAGATCAATCGAAATTTTCGTGTTTTTTTCAATATTTTAGCATTTTATTATTGCATAAAAACCAATTTTACACTATTTTAAAATTTATGAAAGTTAGTTTTCCTATTTTCGGTTTTGTTTTTGCACAACTTTTCTAATTTTGACAAAAGTTTCAAAATATTTTTAAATATGTTTAAAAATGATATTTTTTTTGTTTCAAAAACTGCATTTACAAATACAAACCTTGTAGTGAAATTAAATTTATTTTTATGAACATATTAATATTGCAACAATTAAAAGAAAATATTTGAAAATAATATAAAAAGAGATTATTAGAAGCATGTAAGTGCTTCATCATGCTATGGTGTTTCTAGATAAAGGATCAAATCTCTTTTAATTATTTTTATTTCTAAGATTTAGAATTTGTTTTTGACTATGACATTAATTGTATGTTTAATATGTAGCCTTTCTTATTATTATTCTTAATTATAAGAAAGCCTTCCTAATTATTATTGAATATATTATTATTTCTCGGTATACAGAAAACTTTGATTAATTACACTTGAGAGTTGACACTTTTATAGTAGGTCTGATCTTGTCAGTTAAGAGTTAATCCATATTCGACTTAACTTTAACCCTTTACCGCATATGGACCTATATATGGTATTGCAGTTTTGATTCAATTTTATTTCCAAATTAAGCATTATAAAATAACTGAAACTATTTTAATCCATCAACTATATATTTAGCAATAATAAAAAGCAAAAAAGAAATTGTCTATGATTATGTGGCATTTCAAAATAACCTCACTTTTGTGCAAGTGGGTGCAAAAGCAGAACTGAAGTGTGAGCGATTGATTTTCAAAAAACGATAACAGAGTAAAACGTAAGTACTTAAAAAAATCATTGAGTCGACAGACTCAGCTTTCTAGACGGATAATAATTTTTCCGCTTTTCAACCGTTTATTGCGTTATTTTAATTGCCTTATTTATTTTTGTTTCTTGGATACATGGATCTTTCTAATGGAAAAATCTCATAGCATTAAAATCTCAAATATTTGGTTCATTTCAAATTTCGAGATATTGTAATTTCATTTTGTTATTTGTCTTTTAAACAAATCATATATTTAACGGAGAACTCTTCTGGCTTTCGACACGAAAGAAAAATGCACAGTTTCGTTCAATATTTGATGAAACAATGAAAACAATTTGAATTTTCAGAGAATGTAATTCATTGTAGAAAAACCGGCCATATATATATATATTTGTCAAAATTTAGGGAAAATTTGCACATTTATTAAATTAGCATCATTAGAAGGAATAGTTTTTAAATTTTGAAACAATTTGAAATGCATCATAACAGTAAAAATTTATTTCGTTTCAGAATTTTAAAATATGGCTTATTATACGGCTTATAATGATAATTCTTACTAAGGATATATTTAGTTACAAAATATTTATTTACCAAAAAAGACATTAGTTATTTTTAAATATAACTAAGGATATAAAGCCTGTACAGGATGACAATTTAATCGGCCGAATTGTGCTACTAAATTAAGCGTCTTTTCATTTACAAAATCGATAAACCATAAGAGGTTTTTTTTTTTAATTTTTAGCAAACTATACAATAAGAATTTAGCTTATTTGAATCCTTTTAAGTTAAGTTTGAAGTCTTCAGTGATTTGAATATTTTTTGTGCCTTTAAAAATTATCTGTCAACATATAATTAACTTTTTCTCTTACGAATATATTTAAATTCTTAACTAGACAAAACTTATTTTAAGCATTTGTTATTCCAATCATTATTATAAAACAATGGATATTTGAAATATTGAATTTCCTCAAGTGATTTTTGTATTTTAAATTATTTGATATTTTCACTTGATTGGAAATTTAAATAAAAGAAATTTCAATAATTCATTGCACTTTACAGACAAGTCATTGAAAGCGAAAGGTTACAGTATCATCTATAAGTCAAATTCATTTTGTTAATTAAAATCAAAACTAAAAAATTATACGAGATCTGTTTACCTTATGAATCAATTTTATTAGTTAAATATATTTATACCTTGTGACCTCAATAATTGAAGATGAATTATTTTAAGATTTTTAATTTGTTGGGGGACTTTGCTTCTATATAATACATTAAAATAATGTTACACTTTTTTCAAATTTTTTGAAAACAATAGATGTGAACAGTTTATTTTATTGTTTTTATATGCTTTCTTTTGAATACTTATATTATAGCTTTATTCTTGAACTTTTACGCTTGAAGTGCTGTATACTTTATACATTAAAATTACTTATTTATACAGTATTTAAAACTGTTGAATTTCTTAATCACTGTAATTTTTTATTGAAATCCTTTACTGATTTTAATTACTTATGCGTTATTCATTATAAAGCTTTTATGATATTAAAATACGTTTTTATTGTTTTTTGTTTTAATGTTTTGACATAATTACTTTTTATTCGAATTTTTGAATGAAGGTTTTATTAGCTTTGAGTTAGTCAGGTTTCACAGAAGCAAGTTTTATACAATTTTTACATTAAACAGTTATATTATTTGCTTCATTTCTGATGATGAGAGGTAGCTTTAATCGTAAGAAAATTCTTGCTGTTTTAAATGGTTTAAGTCAATTCGTACCGGTCAGTACCCCTTTCCCTTTTCTCTCCTTTTGAAAAAAATTGCTTGGGAACTCCATGAAGGGGAGGGGGGTGGGGGACAAGAGGTCTCACCCCATTTCGAAGCACTAATCTGGTAATATAGGAAGCCATGCGGAAAGTGTTAAAAGCGTTACGCTCGAGTGTCAGTGCCCAACAAAATACAATACGGGGGTTTTCTGACCCCTTTTCGATTTCTTTTTCGCTTCAAAAAGGAGGGGATAGTTAAAAGGGGAGGACTCTAAACGGTTTCGAAGTTGCCAGACAGCATTGCGCCAGTGTTCAATAAAAGGCGGGCATTTTTTGATAGAGGTTGCAAGAAACAACCCATTGGGGAAAAGTGGCGTTTTCTTATCCTAAAGAGAAAATTTCGAAGCTGAAATTTTCATGGATTTAGATACCTTAAGTTGCTTGCAGGTCGTTAAAAAAATGTAATTATATCTGAAAACGTCTGTTAGTATATATTTTTAAAAAACCCTAATTATCATGTGTGAACATGATGTTGTTTTGGTTATGAGGTTTTGAGGTGTATCTAAAAAAACTTAGGCAAAAAATATTCGTTTTTTCATTGGTAGATAGCGAGTCACTTGAGCTAAAACATTTGAGGTTTGTTTTGCCTGTATTGTTTGAAATATTTTATTAAAGTTACTATCAATTGCTTTTTGTTTGTCGTTTTAATGAAATGACGCCATCTTCCAGTTTGTTTACGATTTTTTACTTTTAGATAATTAATCTTGCGCTCGGAAGATTATCGTTTGGTTTCTTTTTTTTTGGGGGGGGGAACTCTCTTTCAGTTTTAACTATAGCACTTTTGTAAAATGCGACTTTATTCTTTAATGATATTATAAGCGCATTCTTAATAATTGTATTTCTCAAAATACTGTAAATATAAGAATATAATTTTAATATCAATCTGCATTAAGTTTATTGGATTTTACCATTTATACAATAGTTCCAGTAATATATTAATTTTCGTCGAAATTACAGTTTTTTTTAAAAAAATTTTAATCTCAAAATCTGTTGAGCTCCAAAACCTTGCTAGTCAGCTAGAAATATGAGAATGAAAGCTTAAAAAATTATCATTCGTGAGAGAGAGAGAGAGGTCTCGTAATTTTTTCAAACCGGTTTAAACTAGTTGATGACTTAAATTAATTAAGACAAATAAACACTTAAAAATAACAATTTTCTCACATGTTAACCTGAAAATTGCGACCGTAAATTTCATTTTAATTTTTATAGTATGCCTTTTATTGTTATTATTGTAGATTTGAATCCATTTTTGGAACGAATTCCGGCTGCTATTAGATTTAACTTTTTGAAGTCAATAGCTCTAACTGCATAAGCACAACAGAACTCCGTTACTTTCTCCAATAATTTTTTTTCAATACTTATATAAGCCCCTAATTTGTTTAATTTTACGTATGTCTAATTCATCCACAAACTTTAAAAGAACAGTTTCGGAAATTTTGAAGTTGATAGGGAACGCAATGGAAAATAATACGCTTCTCTTCATAGAAAGACAAATAATTTTTATTTCTACTTTTGCGTATGTGTAATAAGAAAAAGAAGCCCTATTTTGCTTTTTAATACCTCTATAGTCTGTAAAAAGAAGACAATAGGATTAAAATGGGATCTGCTATGCATATTTCAGTGTATCATGTCAGAACATAACCAAGCACCACGTGCTCGTGCGAGTTCAATTATATTTTTATTCATTTTAATGGTTTCATCAAATGAGTCGCAAACAATCCAAAATTTTTTTTGTCTCGCATTTATTGTTTAAAACAAAATATCACATGGGAATGGCACTTAGTTTGCGAATTTTAATTACTCATACTCCTCTTATAATTATCTGTGTTTTAATTCATTATTACTAAGGTTCACTAGTGTTTAATATAAAAATTTAAAAAATATTTTTATTTGGTATAAAGAATTATTAATTTTATTTATAGTTCTTTTTCAGTCATAATATCTGGTAAACCTTTCTGATATATCTACGAACAATAATTATGTCTAATAAATTCAGTATTATATCAGATGGTGGTCTACAATCTATTATGATGCATTTTTGAATGATCGTCTTCATATATTTGCTAAAAGACAATAATCATTTTAAAGTATTTCATCCCAAATTAGATAATATACAAAATTTCAGGAATAAATTCTTATTCTGATATTCATCAATCTAAATGATCGCATTTTTTAAAAAAAATTATCGTCCTTTTGTGTCCACGGGCTGCCTGAGAAACAGACTTAATTTACACATACTTAATCCTCAATGGGATTTAAATCAATAAAAACATTTTTTTTTTATCCTGATGGAACATTATGTTGTTTTTGGGATTAGGTTTTTGGCGTCAACGAAAATCGGTAGGCGAAAAATAAAAAATTTATCATCTGCAAGAGCATCTAAAAAAAAATAATCAGCTTTTGAAAACGTGTTGCCATTGTATTTACAAAAGCTCTGATTTAAAAAACAAGTTAATGACTACAGCAAATAAAACCTAGAAAAATGTCATTTTCAGCACGTGATTATAGGAAATGAAACAAGTTGGAAATGCGATATTTTTTAAAACAATAAATGCCAAAGTTTTTTTGGATCGTTTACAATACTAAACTGACTCATTCAATGAAACAATTAAAATGAATAAAAATATAATTTAACTTGCACGAGCACGTGCTGTTTGGCCATTCGAGAAATTATGTTTTAATATGATACATTGAAATATGCATAGCAGATTTCATTTTAATCTTTTTTTTTTTTTTTTTTTTTGTAATACATTTCCCTCCATCTAGCTAAGTATTGGGAAAATAAGAACTAACTAGCTATTCAATCTGGCTTATCGCAGATTTAAAAACTATGGAACAGAGATTTTAGAACTTTTAGTGCTATATTTTTTAGCAAAAACTATGTTTACAGCAAAATATATGTTTCAGAAATGCAGTCGCAGCTTCATTCGTCGTGTAAAGAAAATAAAAAATAATCGTAGAATAATATTTTTCGAGTTCTATAATAAATTATATTGGCTTGCTCTCGCCTCATCAATTTTTTTTTGGCTCTCTTCTAAAAAGTTTACTCAACTACAGCCTCGTCCGTTTGTTTTTTCGCCGACAGACAGACATAATCCTCCAAAATGGCTATTTCGGTATCAAGAGTGATCTAAAAAGGAGAGATTCATCAAAATTTCGGGGTAGAATTTTTCGACAGCTGCAAAACTTTCTTTCTATATAATATTTCATATATGAGAACTTAAAAAAGTGTCGGTTTTGGCGGATTTAAGAAATTAGATGAGGGATACAGTGAAACTGTTGTCCTTATGGTACGCATTTGTGGTAATGGGAATTTCGCTGTTACATAAATCTCGCAAAGTACCGCGAAAGGTTGTTCGCTACTTCACATTGTATATTAGAAGATGCCGCAGGAACTCGCTTTTTTTCAAAAAGTAATATATATATATAAACAATATTTTAAATCAATTTCTACTTTATTAATAAGGAAAAATTTTATGTTAGTTACTTTTCATTAATTAATTACAACTGTTATTATTCTTGTTTTCCGCTTTACAACAGAAGGAGGGGTGAAGCAGCTTCTGAGGGTAAGGACTCCTGAGCACCAATGGGCAGGTCTGATTTCTGGCTCACATACGTCACATACCCTTTTTACGGGGTGAACTTCATTCATTGATCCTTAGATCGCAATTAGGTCTGAAACAGTGAACGATAGCCTCTGATCCAGTAATGACAGGTCTTTGGGCTTATAATTTGTGCAAAGAGCATGAATATAATTCGGCTTGTAAAATAAAAATGACAAAAAGAAAGAATCTGTAATTTTAATAATTACTTTTATTAAGAACTTTGATACTCTTGGAATTCTTAGGATAATCGTTTGGGATGTGTTTAGTATTATTTTTTCAAAATTCTAACGATTCATTACAAAAAATAGGGTTAAAATATCTTTTCAAAAATACTGGTATTATGTTAAAAAAATAATTTTAAAATGATGAAATTTTTTTTCACCTACTTCGAATTATATATGTACACTGTTTAATCTTTAGAGCCCCCCCCCCCCACACACAATTCTTTTAAATAATGTTTTTTTTCTGTAAGGAAAGTTCTGATTTGTTACAGTTGTAAAGTATTTCGAATAAAAGTTTGAATGTGAAAAAGAATTATTAAATAAGAGAAGGATTATTTGTATTTTGTTTCTTAAATTAACATAATTTTTGGTTTTATTTGCTCTTTCCAACTAATGTTTCTATAATTAATTATTTTTGATAATATTTTATATCTTACTTATTTATCTAAAAAAAGAGGTTTAAGGATCCCGGATAAATTTTCAGTTATTAAGAGGAGTTTGATCATATAATCTCTGTGAATGTTTCTTCTCTAAAGTTTGGTAGAATCTCTTTAATTTACGAATGTGTATTGTCGAATGCCCATTGCTCATATTTAATTACAGATGAACAATAAGTATTTCTTTCATTTTATTTTTACGCTTTAAAAACACATTATACAGGAACTTTTTAACGCTCCTAAAATGCAATGCTAAATCGAAATATTAATCATCTAATAATTATATTAAAGTCACACATGTAAATCTTATCATTTATCCGAAATTTATAAAAAGAAAATTGTATTCTGGAACAATTTCTTCTTTCTTTCTTTTTTTCCCAATCCGGTTCCAACCGCATCGCTGCACCAGCTATTTAAAGAGGTTCATTCAGCACCCAAGAGAATGTATATTCAAGAAAAACTCTCCCAAAGTTGACTTCGTACGATATAATCCATTCAAATCACACCTGTGCTCTACCATTTTGCAGCTGCAATCACTTTGCCTTTCCCCCCCCCCCTTCTTCTTTCTTTCTCTCCATCGCCTATACCATACCAGCCCCCCTTTCTCTCATATTCGACTTCAGCTTTTCTATAAAGACCCACCACTACATTCACAGTCAAATTCCTCGACTGTTGACATGCGCGGTGACAAAAGATTGAGGAACTCGCATCGGACAAGTTCAAGTATCCAACTGCAAGCGGGGTCTACTGTCGTTGTGCGATATCAATAGTCGGTGTCCCTTTCAACGAGAAAAGGATTATATTATATGGAAAAAGTGGGATCTAAATACCCTTAGGCTATTCAAGGAGGGACCGTATGTGCGAGTGCGCAAATCAAAACGGTCGCATTTCACAAAAATATTTCCTCTTTTGTGAGAAGTTTCGATTTGCAGTGAATTGTCCATGATTCCTGTGGAGAATGACGATGGTTATTTCGTATAAAAATTCCAAAGTCAAGTGGTTTGTTTGAAAGAGGAATGGGTTCTGCAAAAGGAATGCGTCGTGCATTTGATACGCATCTTCTTTGGGTGAGGATTGGACAGCTATAAATTTAGGACACTATAGAACGTTCTAGAATCGGGAAAAATTTTGAAAATATTTTTAGTGATAAAAATAAGTAATGGTTTATGATTCTGTACAACATTTGTTTTCTGAAATATTCTGTGGTATAAGTGATAGTTTACGTTGCTTACTTAAATCGTTTAATCATTATGAGTTTTTCCTCTTCAAATATTGAATAATTATATAATGACTTGCTGTTTGCATGGCGCAATGTGCATGTTAAAAGAAACAATCTTCAATACGATCTACAATGTCCTAAAATAAAAATTTTAAATTTTCAATTAAACATTTAACATTAAAAATTTTTCCTCTCTAACTTGGTATATTATTGCTCAGAAATCATTTAAAAAGTATTTGTAAAGTTCAAAAAATAAACTTTTTATTGCTTCCAGGCTTATTTCCGCATACATTTATTCTAATTTAAATAAATTTTTTAAAATGTAAATAAAAAAAGATAAGTGTAATAACATAAATTTTAAATTTGTTTTATAATAAAAAAATTAAAATTATTTTACAGCACTTACTATTGTCATAAATACTACATTGAAATATATACATGTTGTGATGAAATTAAATATGCTTTTAAGTGTTCGTTATCAGTATTGTATAAAGAAGAATAAAATGTAAAAATTAATTAAAGATAGACTAATCATATCTCGAATCAAATCTGGACTAATCAACTTTTTATGATACAAAATTTCAAACTAGAGATTCGAACTTTCTTTCAATCTTTTCATAACTATATATATCATGATTTTCAGTATGCAAGGTACGCCACAGTCACATTTTAAAATTATTTAATTATAAAAAAAAATCGAATTTCTTTAAAAACTTTCTGGAAATGGTTACTCAAGCACAATAATATCAGTTTATTAAGATTTTTAAACATTATACAGAAACTTTCATATATTTTTCGAATAAAAGCAATGAGCAATTAAATTTAAAAATTTCAAGATTTTCTCATTTGTCTACATGTAATAGAATATCAATTACTTTTTATTATTGATATGTGTGGTGAATACCATCCATATATTCCAGCCAACATCCCTCGGACCGAAGTGCACTTTTGGCCCAACGGATTTGGTACTGGACTACTAACCAAAAGGTACGGAGTTCGGGCCTAGCGCAATCAACACGACACTTCTAGCGCTATTCGCTATCCCTAAAATGGTGACCCGGACGTGAAGCAAAAGGGACCCTTCAGCTCGAAGGATATTATCTGGCTTATAAGGATGACGCTACAATATGAATTCTTACTTTTATTGTTACTATTGCTTTACTTATTATTTTCTTACTTTTTATTATTTATATGAATAAGGTCCCAGGTTTTGCGATTCGAATTTTTTTTTAATAAAGTAATTCCATGTTTATATATCCATAGAAATGAAATGTAAGTAATATCTATGATAAAACATATAATTTAATCATATTCTTGCAAAGAGTGAGTCACTTAAAATACATTATCATATGATCCTTTTAAAACTTTAAAATTCTAAAAATCTGATTTTTTGTTGATTTACAATTATGGGAAAAGAAATCGCAACTATAAGAATTTTAACTTGAAATTAAAATAAAAAGAGATCAGTATAGGGATTCTTATTTTGAAAATGCAGCTTTTTTTCAAAGAAGAACATGTCACCATATAGTTTCAGTTTAATAATTTTTGTGCAACTCCAAAATAATTGATCAAATGAGAAAAGTATAAAGTAATGATAAATGAAAACAATTTCTGTTTAAATCAGTTATGTAAAAAATGCAGATAAATTACATAGCTTATATATAGAGAGAATAATTTTTTAATTTTGGTCCAAAATTTATGAGCCTTTCCTTTCCTTCCAATGTAAACAGCTCCCAATATTACCGATTAAAAAAGAAAAGATAACATAGTTTCAAAAATTCATACTATGATTTTAAAGGTAAATTTTCAGACTCGTATCTTGTTTCAGAGGCACATCATTATTCAGAGAACAAGTGTCATAAAATAATTCCAAATTTTATAGGCAACAATAATTTTATATTTTAAAATGAGAAATAAAAACCATGTTCGCCGTTGTTCATGACATTATAGATGTCAGTGAAATCTATGTTATAATAATATGAAAACGATTAAAAAAAATAATATTGATTTTGCTAATGTTTTCCAGACTAATGCTTTTTGTACCAAATGGCATTAGTCTGGTGAACCGCAGACGATAAAAATTGGAACAAATATTTGAAAATGAAGGCATATTAACAACCCGCGCAGTTATTTTCTGTAAAGGGAATTTCAGAAAGTAATTACAAACCCTTACCTGCTTTAAAGACAACTTTTCCGGGATAAAATGGTTAAATATCTTGGCTTGATTCTCGCTAGTTTCACAAATCATGCCAAGTTTAATACGAATAAATTCTGAACAAAAATACATCTAATGGCTCTATTAATAGACTGAAATTAACTATTTTCCCGAAACAGCATTCTGTTCTTCAAATAATAACTACGCTTCTTTAATCCAAGGCTGTGTTGCTAAATTGCGATTTAAGAATGTTCAAAAACAAATTACTCAGAATTATCACAAATACTCATGGTTCATACGCTATAATGTTTTTCAACAGGATTTAAAAAAACTAAAAATTGGAGATCATATTAAACAACCTATTAGAATTTTTTTTCAATAAACTAAGTAACAGAAAAAATCTTACCATCAGAGATCAAATCCAAATTACCAAAAATTCCGGAAAATATTTCTATTTTTATTTCATAATTAAATATTTTCCCTTTAAGAACTTCCAATTATTTACGTCATGAAAGATTGATTGACCGACAATCAATCGAAATTTTAGGTTCAAAATTTGATAATCTATATTCTAGTAACTAAATCTGCGTATCAATTTTTACCTACCTTTCTCTTTCTGTTTTTTATTTATCGAATTCCTTTGTACTTGAAAAGTCAAACATTTTTATAATGTCAAAACATATTTGTTTTAGGAATGAGGTTTTGTGACGTCAACAAAAACCCGTTTGCGAAAAATTGAAATTTTATTAACAACTGCACGAGCATCTCAGCTTTTAATAACGTAATGATATCCCATTTACAAAAGCTCTGATTAAAAAAATAATAAGTTAATAGCTACAACAAATAAAACCTAGAAAAATGTAATTTTAAGCACGTGATTATATGAAATGAAATAAATAGGAAATGTGATATATTTTTTTAAACAATCAAGAATGACAATTTTTTCTGAAGTGGCAAAAGCTAATCTAAATTGATCATGCAGAATTCTGTAAGAATCAGTGGAATTCTGGAAGAACACAGAAGAAAAGTTATTGTAGTATATACTTGTTTATAATTATTTTTATAATTTTTTTACAACCCTTTTATCATGTCAGAACATGATACTGTTTTGAGAATGAAGTTTTCTGGCATCAAAAAAAAAAAGAATATTAAAGAAAATAAAAAAAAAAAAAAAATCCGTAGGTGAAACTCTTAATACTTAGGCGAAAAGTAAACATTTTAATCCGTAGGCGAAAAATAAAAACAATATGTATTATCTACACGAGCATCCCAAAAAATCAGTTTTTAATAACGCGTTACCATTGCCTTTACAAAAGCTCTGATTTTAAAAAAGGTTAATTACTACAGCAAATAAAACCTAAAAAAATTTCATTTCGATCACGTAATTATATAAAATGAAATAAATAGGAAATTCGATGTTTTTTTAAAACAAATAATACGGGACAAAGTTTTTTGCAATACTGAAGTTGCCAATTCAATGAAACAATTAAAATGAATAAAAATATAATTTAACTTGCTTTGGTGTTGGCCGTTCAAGAAATTATGTTCTGACATAATACATTGAAATATGCATTGCATAGCAGATTTCATTTTAATCTTTTTCTTATATCCTTGAAATTTACAGTTTAACGTTGGGGAAAGTGAAATAATTTTTTCTAACTAAATTTGTACCTTCTCAGTAATTATTCTTACGTAATTTGTTCTATAATTACTAAGTATGACATTTTATTTTTGAGAGAAATGAATTATTTTTAAGGATTTCGTATGAGTACAGAATATACAGTAAAGAAAATTTAATTTTTTGAAAACCTTAAATAAAAAGAAATACAAACTTTAACTAATTTTTCGTCTATTTTTTTAACTGTTGTCTTATAAGGCAGTTAAAGTGTCAAAATAGCTTTATATATATTTTAAAATTTTATCGTAAATTAATAAATAAGCAATTATAAAACCATAAGGCGTCATTATAAAACACATTATAACCTTAATTACCGATATTGTTTCAATTTTCTTTTTAAAAAGATACAACATTCATTTTATAGTAAATTTGTATTGAATTAGTCGCTTAATTTAGTAAAGACGAAAGATTCGAAGACAATTCTTATAAAGTGGCATTTTCCTCTAAAAATAATGCTTATATTTTTAATTTCCTAAAAATGCCTTCAAAAGTAACTTTTTCGAGTTTCGAAATAATTTTTAATCTCTATCAATCATTATTATAAAACAACTGACATATATTTTTTAAAAAATTCCAAAGTTTTAAATTTCATATTCATATTAGTTGACTGAATTCTGTTAATTTATTAAATGTTTACACTCAAACATATAAGCGTAAGTTACGTTGAGAAATTAAAAACACTTATTGATAGCATGATTTGATTTTTTTTGTGCCAAAGATTGTTTTCGAACAAACACTTGGATAAAAAAAAAGAACTGTTGCCATTTTGAGAGAGAAAATCAAGCTTTAAAACTCAGCATTTAAAAAACTGGAGTTGGATCCCAAAATTATATTCTTTAAATGTGTTCATAAAATGATTAAAATAATTTGTAATCTATATCCAACATTTTTATAAAAGAATTGAAATATTTTTAAAAATATTCCATAATTTTAAATTTTTTATTAGATATTCACTATCATAATAAACATTTTGGAGCCAGTTATGACAGTTTGAATTTTGTAATCGATGTCTATCGATATAACAACCAAATTTTTATCTTTTTCAAGAACTGTCTGCATTTTTTTTAAATTCTTGTAAACATCAATGAAAGAATTTTCTTATTTTTTGCAATAGAATTTCGAATTCGATTCGCTTTTAATATGCTAACTAATAATTTTTTGAAGCCTTGATTTCTGATTCTGCTGATTGAAATTCTTCTGTTATTTTGATATAAACAGTTTTCTTGAGATAATCGAAAACATGAGTAATATATAGATTCTTTTTTATGAAACTTGGAATGCAAAAAGAAATTCCATGGAAACTATAAATGAACTCTGTAACAGAAGAATTGTTCTTAAAAATTACATCAGGTAAGAACTTTTACTAATAATAGAATAATTACTAATTTTATAAATAATTATTATGTTTATTATTGTATTGTTTTATTAGCTTATTATTGCTAAATGAATTAGTAAAAAAACATTAACATACTTATAATATGATTTGGATAATGTGCAGTGGTTCTGAAAGGTGCTCGTATATTTTTTAAAATGGGAATAAAAACTCGTAGAGGGGAGGTCTATTCGAATACGGAGTCTAATATTTTTTTTTCCTCCATGCAATTCTGAAAAAAAAAATTATTATTTATTTATTTTAAATAAAAAGGCAAATGAAAGAATGAAGAGGTAAAGCGAGTCATAAAAAGATCTTGCATCGAAATGTCTACGGATAAATTCATAATTAAAATAATCGTCTGCCACTTTTTATTTTTGGAATTTGGTCATATTTAAAAAAAATCAGTTGTTTTTAATCATTTTTTTGTTTATTTTTATTTGTTGTTTAAATTCATTGTACTTTATTGTCATCTGTTAATTGTGACCGTCTGACTTTAGGTAAACCAATGATCATTATTAAAGATTCCAATTTATTCATTTCAATAATAATAATTGTTTTAAAATATTCTGTAGTCTTAAAGGAATAAAGAAAACATTCCAGAAGTGATTTTTTTCAACATTGTAGAGGTAATTCAATTCGGCATATCAATAATATGGTAAATTTATCTTATTTTAAAATGGAATATATGATAAAATGTTTTAAATAAGAAAATGAATTAAAAAACAGAATAATATGGTTTAGCAAAGTTAACTCAATGCAATAAAAGATTCTTAGTTAAAAAAATATGGGATATCTGCGTTTGAGATCTGCAAAGATTGCTATAGAGTTCACCAAAATATTTCTTGCTTCAATTTCACTTGAAACTTTTCGACGAAAGCATAGAATCATGTGGATTACATGAATGTTCAGACCGGACCTCTTCCCGATGGGGCCAATAAACAAACTCAAAGAGTATTGGAACTATGTTTTTCTTACAGTTGTAAACAAGTTCACTTTTTTTGTTTCTGGGAACTTAAAGTACTTAGATGGAATAGTAAATCATGGCAATGGAGGCATTTTTGAATGTTGGGGCATGTCAGAATCAAAATTGGAAAATTTGGTTTTTATTGACAGATTAAGGAATCATGTTCTTTCTTTAAATATTTTAAAAGGAAATTTAAAATTATCAGTTCAAAATTTAAATATTAGAAACAGCTTTGTTTTTCGCCACTATAACTTTATTAAGTGCACTGCCTAAGTATTATTTATATTTGATGTTTTTATAATTGTGCACAGATTCTGAAAGTATCATCTCAGTCGCGAGATTTAAAGCAATTAAAACGCTTTGGGAGAGATTTGGAAGTTAGAGTTGAAATACTATATAGTTAAGATATAATACTAAAAAAGAAATTGAAAAGAAGAATACTAAGATGTAATACTAATATAAAAATAGCAATAAGGATTGTAGGATGGAGATACATTGATGGAGATATAATACAAAAATTAAGAATCTAATGTATTTTTATGTTTCGACATTTAAAAATTGTTGTGGAGGCTGCATAATATAATATGTTAGTTGTCGAAATAATGCAATATTTATTATTATGGTGAAATTTCTTTAGTGTTTAAAGATTTTTATGAGACAAATTTTTAATTTTTTTGATAGTATTTAATTTGTTTTATATATATGTTACCGTTAAAGTATATAGTGCAGTTATTTTATAGAATACCTAGTTATTCCCTGAAATAATTGATCGTGTCCGTTAAAGTGCGTAATATGTTATTAATTTGATACTAATTAGTTATTCTATGAAATAACTAGGTATTCTATAAATTAACTAATGAGAGATAGTTAAAGCGTAAAATAAACAATTTATCTAAAATGAAATAACTAGGTATTCTATAAATAAACTAATGATAGACAATTAGAATGAAAACGAAGCAATTTATCTAATTTATGCAGTGTATAAATGGTATTTATGGAAACGTACCATAAAATCATTTGTTACAACAAGGATTACTAAAATGACACTTGGAATTACAAAGAACATTATTTCTAAAACAAAAACATTTTTTGTTGACACACTGGGTTTTGCACGAACATTTTTAAAATCCCTGACCAGTACCTAAACTTTGAGCTGTTTAAATATATTTATCGTGCCAGATATATGATACAGATAATTTTACACTTTAACGGGCTGCAGATCGTTATTCTATGAAATAACTAGTTAAACCATGAAATACAAGAAAGTTTTACTCTTTAACGGACACGATCAGTAACAGAACTTATTCTGTCATGTTTTTATCTTTAATGATAACCGAATTTACCTAGGGTAAAAGACACGCATACACATACACATGTTGAATGTACGTGCCATAAAAGTGTACTTATCATAAAAATATCAATATGACGTATGTATCATATATAAGCGTATTATAAGAAATTATTTTTTCATATATAAAAGCCTGTTGAGAGCATGTGTCATATTCCATATATCATGTAAAGTTTGTATTAGGATAAATTTTCCACATTGATAAAGTTTATAATTTTTTTAAAAATCTTCTCCTCGTGATTAGATAAATAAAGTCGAAATATTTATTAAACAATAAATTATTTTATTTGCAATAGATTTAATTCTGGCGATTGCCAGCTATACGATGGCAATGGATTTGGAAATATTCTTTATCGCTATACACGCAATTAAATTTTTTATAAAACTTTTTTTTCTTCTTTTCACTTTCTCTTATGCGAAGTAAATAAGGAAGAAAAAATAAAAATACTTAATTTGATGATTTTTCACATTTCAAATTCTCTTAAAGTTTTTCAAACATCTTTTTGGATTTATATCTGTTTATGAAGATTATAGCTCATAAACGCATGGGCTTAAATTGACGAAATTTATGGCAAATGTTCTTCATATCAAATATGCATATTTCTATTAAATTTGGTGTGAAAACTACTCGAAATTTGATAAAAATCTGCAAATTTGGCTGACTATGAACAATTAAATTAAATTTGATTGAACAAAATTCATTCATAGGAAAATTTGTCTGCCAGATAGTCCAACTGGAAATGGGCTTTGCAATTACAAACGCAAAGAGCAAAATGGATAATATTTAGAACATCATTTTAGCATTTAAAGTATTAATTCAAACCAAATTTTGAACCAAATTCGTAAAAAAAA
>JAOUZG010040215.1:3471668-3490431 GCA_026289955.1 Argiope argentata
AAAAAAAAAAAAAAAAAACACACCTTTGGTAACCAACTAAAAAATTAACTCTTTATTCAAAAGCCTTCACTTTTGAATTTTTTGAAGCATTTTTTTCTTTATTGTTACGATATTTAGGGATGAACATTGAAGGCATTTTAATAGAACTTAATAGCTAAAGTTGGAACTGTAAATATTGTTATAAATAAACATTTTTCATCTCTTTTTATTTAAGATGATCAAAAACTATTGTTTTTTTTAAACTTCCCTTCATTATAATATATTAAATATTATTTTGAGTTTCGTTGTTTCTGAGACCCTTTTCTTGAATTTAGAAAATTTAGAATCACTGAAATATAATGATTTCCCATTGATGTTTTAACTATGTCAACAGCTAAATTTATAATTTCCGATATTAATAGATTAAAGTAATTTCAGGTTTGTTAACATGCGTTTGAAAATGAAAGAGGAGAAAAATTTTGAAAACTTTCGGTGTCAATTTTATAGCCGAACACAATAAATGCACATTATCATGAAAGAGAAATATAAAGAGAAAAAATAAAGGGAAAAAAAACAGGGAGACGAAAAAAATTAATCATGCGTATGAAAAAAAAGAAAAAAAAAGAAAGAAAAGAAATAATATCTAAATTCAGGAAGTTTGAAAATAAAAAAAATCTTTTATTTTTTCCATTTTATTGAAATTTAAGGATGTAAATTTTAAACTCAATGCTGTGATTTTTTCTCCTCATAAATTTTCACTTTTCAAACAAAATTGCTATATAAGATATCTGCCGGAAATTCTGGATAGTTTTTTCTCATAATACAATCTAGAGATTGAAGCAAAATTTAAGAGAAAATATCTAATGTTACACAAGTCTTAAGCTTTAAAAAAAATACAAAGATATTTGCTATCAGAAAAATGATTTTTTTTAAATGCATGTTATTTGCAAGAATTTTGAACTTTTGCTAAATTTTAACTCAGTACTTAGCAAGTATTGCAGTGTTTTTATATAGTGAAGAAAACGTGAATTCAACGCGAGTGCTTAAAAGATCTAACGTAGGGCAATAAATTAATTAATAAATAATTTTTTGAAAAAAATATAAAAATAGTTCTACTACAAGTTAAGTTTTTACGTAAATGTCATTAGAAAATGGAAAAAAAATTGCTTCAAAAATTATTATTAAAAAAAAACAGTTCTTCACCTATAGTGACATATTTCAAACACCGGAGAAAAACTTTATCTTTTAAAATTTTGTAATTACTTCTTAATGCTTTGCCGAAAGGTAGAACATTGGAATAGTGTAGCAAAAGTTAATCTTTGGATTCGTCTTAATTTCAATTAACTTGGGGATACCATACCTTAAGTCGGTTCTTATAAATCCGAGTAATTAAATTAACCAGTAAGCATACATATCATGATAGCTTGAGTTGATTCAGGAAAACTCCAGTAATTAAATTAACTATTTGACTCACATATCATGATGCAGTTGGCACAAAACCTTTAAATAGACCATGACACTGCATTTCACATAGTCAACATTGGTCCAAAAATATTACTGTCATTGAAAAGGATAAAAAAAAAAAAGAGAGCAAAATACTTTTTAAAATCCAAATTGAAGATGCAAGTGGTTTTTGAGACAGAGAATCAACTTTTCTCTGTCAAATCCTTTGCGCAGTCCTGGCCTTCAATAATGAGATAGAAAGTACTGCTTTAACTCTGCGATTTCTAACAAACGACTATTTTTTAAAGCTGAGAATTTCAGTCGAAGCAATTGTTTCATACTAAAGGTAGTTTGAACGATTTAGGTTGTTCTTAAAGTGCAATTATAGGAATAAATGATTAATTAATAATAGTTCATTATTTCTTGTTATATTCCTTTTTTATAACATAAAACCTCGAAAATTCTATCTGGTATTTAAGAGAAATTTACTTCGCAATATGTTCAGGAATATATACACCTCTATTTAAATATTTCTGCACCTGTTCTGTTCGAACAATTGCTATTCTTCAGTGAAAGGTAAGGAATTAACAACGATGAAAAGTAATTGCTCTGTTAAAAATGTATTTCTACTTGTCTTAATAAATTTGCATTGCATGCAATGTAATTAAAAATAGACACTTTATTTCATAATGGGGATCTCTATTTTATCCAATTCCGGTTCGGTTTTTTCAAATTCTTTTTCCAAATGCTCGTAAATCTACAACGCAGATTTCATTTCCATTAAAGCCACTTTATCTATCCGATGGGAGAAAAAAAAGGAGGGAAAAAGTCACCGAAAAACAAGGAGAAATACCTTGCGCTTGAGTAATACAGTGTGGGATATAGGGGGTTGCTTGTCCGCGAGTGAAGTTCCGAACGCCCCTTCCCGACTGCAAATTGTCGCAGCTGTCGGGGCATTCAGAGGAGGGTTGGGTAACATATTAGTCGGCGGTCACCCAGAGTCACATGCCTTCCCTTTTCACCGCCCTGCCCACTATTTACAAGCCGTCTCCACCCTTACACCAGTTGTGCCTCATTCGGTTGCTTCAGACAGCGTGTCCCCACTCTCTGTCTGGGACAGACGAACTGGAGCGACTGTGTGATCCGTACAACATTTTCCGAACATGATGTGGCTTGCTTCTGCTTTACAGGAAGATATCTATTTTAATAAAATTGCCTTAATTGTACATGACTCATTTACTGAATTGTATATTACTCATTTGTATATTGCTCATTACATTAGTAATATACAATTCATTGCCTAAATTGTATATTACTGAATTTCATATTACTCATCACCTAATTTTAATGATATTAGGAAAAATAAATTACTAAAAACATCAGTATTTTTTTTGAGAAGCAAAACAACTTTTTCAATTGTTCCACGAAGCTAAACTAAGATAATACAGATAGGGAAAAAAACTATAGGTTATCAAATGAAATTGATGCAGATTGAGGGATATCATTTTGATTCAATTGAATTTAAATAAAAGAACATATTTCATTAAATTTGCTACAAAATTGAACAATTTCTAAATATTTAAACTCGCTGAAAATGAGTATTAGATCAATTATTTACATAGTTCAATTTCCCTTCCAATCATTTTCATAAAATAATTATTTCGCATTTCAGTTTTTTTCGATTAATGGAGATTAGACTAAAGCTATCTAAATTAGAATATATCCGAATGTATTAATTTATTTTGAAAAGGCATTTTAAAATTGCGATGTTTTTCTATAAATAAAAAAATCTTAAGTAATGCATAATATTTTAGAAATGAACAATGAAATCCTGACGCAAAGAATCAGTTGCCTTTCTGAATAATCACAAAGAGTGCATACAAGTTAGGAAATTGCTTGTTTACAATGTTTTTGATTCTGATTGAACTTTGTTGGGCCTCTTAATTCATGGCTAAGTTTGAAATTCCTCCCTCTCCTCACCAAATTCCAAAATTAAAATTTTGTTATTCGATTTTAATAAATGTTCAAGTTACAAATATCACTTTCTGCTGAAATAACAATGGCGTACTTTTTAGAGAGATAGCTTCAGTATCTTGTTATTAATAATAAATCAAAATTTAAGTTTCAAATAATTTTAAACAAAATCCCTTTTGTCAATATTATTCGAGTATTCTAAAGCAAAATGCACTCTTATTAATTTACAAATGACTTATCAAGCTCAAAACCGATGCTTTAACACGTTGACAGCATGAAAATCTCCCCAAGAATAATGTTCTTTATTTTAAGCGGTATGTGATTTAAATTAGAATAAGTTCGAATAGCATTGAACATATAAATCACAAGGTAGCTGAAAATAAAATTACTATGAAAATGCTACAAAAATAACTGAAGACCCCCTCTCCTAAGTAGCAGAATCTCTTGCCAATTGCCTTCTTTGTATATTCGATAGTTCGGCATTGAGTATCGACTGTCCAAATTTGTTCTGAACGAAACGAAATACTTTTCAGGATCCATCTGATTGACATTTTCCTATTCTTTGAGGTAACATATTTGCAATTCATAAACCAAATTAAGATTGAATATATTATTAAATTCGAGTCATTTGCAAATTCACACCTTTTACACAAATATCCATATACTGATGTCCTTTACAAAGTGTAGACAAAGATGTTTTGCCAGTTTTTTTTAATAAAATCAGTGACATCCCGTTTGTAGTATATAACCAAAGCGCATTTTCAATAAAGGCCTTTACATCTTTCTTGCTTTTGGTTTCGTAACTTCTGGACATTATTAAAAAAATAATTAGCAGAAGAACAGGATTTCTTAGTTAACTTGAGTTTCATGAAAAAAATTTTTCAATTGTTTTGTACTTTATTTCAATAATGAGCTTTTTTCTTATTTAAAAAATAGATTTCATTTATAATTAGGACCAATTGCGCACGAATAATTGTATTTAATATTTTTTTTACCAGAAAATATCAGAGAAAATAATAGATTAAAATGAGAAAGTTTACATTTTCTCGTAAATGTAATGAACACACTTTAATAAGCAAATTCATGAAAATTATTGTCTGTAATGAAATATTTGAATTTTTCTCAATTTTTTTACTTTCTCTATCTAACATTTTAAAAACAATTTTTTTAAAAAAACGTGATGACATTTAGAGATGTAGTGTATAACGTTGAAACGTAATACAAATAAACACTTGATTACCTTAACAAAGAATATTTAACTTAATGTCGCGTCGTGAAAAATATTAAAAAAATTATTAGACTTATGAAATGAAATATGGTCAAATTAAAGAATAATAGTAATAAATTAAAGTGTATAAATGCAGTAACGTTTTGATTTTTGAAATTTTTTTAACACAAAGTTTTATTTGCATGAGCTTGAAATATTGGGTATCGATTTTCACACCTTATTTTAAGAATTATTAACTCATCAATTGCATATAATCTTTACTATTTTAGAGCAATATTTCATTTATTTTTTGAAGAAATTTTTTCGTCATACTGAAATAAGAAAATAAAGAATATTTATTGATGAATAAAAAGAATTTTATTTTAAAACAGTTATTCATAAAATTTAAAGCCCATTTTCTAGATTAAAAGGATTTTTTCGGCAGTTTTGTCAAAAATATTTAAAAATATTAAAGATAAAACAAAAACAGAAATTCCAGTAATTTTTTTTTTACAATTTGATTTCAATTGGGATTGCGATAAACAGGTGATTGATGCTTGAAAAGCAACTAATTTGGAAAGCAAATCTTACATAATTCGACAGAATATTTATGATTATTATTTGTAAATAAATTAGAAGCATTTTTATGCTGAAAAAAAATATTCCGAAAGGCATAGATTAACCAAAAAACTATATAAACAACCATTAACATTTTTTTTTAAAAAAAAAACGCCTTTCTTTAAATATTTAATCAATATGTTCAAAAGAAATTTAGAAGAACTTTTTAGCACTTTTATTGCGGTGCTAAAAATTATATCTTCTAATATCAAATACTTTTTAATTTATAATTCATTATTATAAATATTTTGGATTTGCAAAATCAGGTAACAAAACAAGTCTCAAATCAAAATGTAATTTAACTAAACAATTACTTATTAATTATGTTTTAATTAAAATTATTCATTTTTAATAGATATAAAGGATTATCTATATGATGATTTAATTTTTTGTAGCTAACTTATTTTTTTATTAAAATAATCAGTATCAAACATATCATACAAAACAAATGTATGCGAAAAACTCTCTTATTAAAGAAAAATTGATTATGGGTTTTAGTAATTTTGACAGGCAGGAGAAATTTATACCGGGCTAGAAATATTATATTTCTGTATGCAAAAATGAATTTATAATTATAAAGATGCCTGCTTTGGCAGTATATAAATTATATCGGCTGATCTAAAGCTGCCATCTTAGGGTTTATATACTTTAAAGAAAGAAAATGTGCAATCCAGACTGAATTTTTTGAAATTTTATTTTATTTTTAGTAAATTAAAAATTAAGCAAATTTTTGATATTTTTTCACGATAACTCTTGAAAATATTTTTACTTGAGACTGACTTTTAAAAGATTTTAAAATTTAAAAAATTGTCTTCTTAATAATATTAATTCAATTATTAAAACTTTTCTAGATTTTTTAGCTTAAAAAAATTAAAGTATTTTACAACAATTTATATTATTATCGAAACGAAACTCAAGCCATTTTCCTTGTAATTTCTTTTATTTCATCCTGACTTAATTTTTTGATGTTGATGACGAAAATACAAAGATCAGGTTTATTTCTCCATGCTAAATAAATTTTGGTAAGAAGCATTTTTCTAACCAAACAATCAACTTCAACTTTAACTTCAAAACTAAGCAACTGCATAAACATTTATTGTGCCTTTAATTTTAATCATTGATTGCCGTTTCTTGTACTTTGATATCCTTTAACTGTAACATTTTCGCTCCTATGTGATAACAGCCTTTGTCGCTATATCCCTCAATGTTTATATTCAAGTGATGCTGTTTCTTGCGATATAATTGGACGTATAAAAATGTAGATTGAAAGTCAAGAAAATGTATATCACAGTGAATAGAATCGTGAAAAGCTTCTAAAATAGTATGCATTATATAACTATACAAATTTGAAATTTAAAATATTTTTTTCAGAAATTAAAACAAAGTTAAAAATTATTTAATTAAATTTTTTTAGAATCGTTTAAATCCAGTGAACCATCTGATCACCAAAACTGGCAAATCTCTAGAAAATAAAGATGAATGTGTGTGTCTGTTGGCGCAATAGAAGATAGACCGTTTGGTTACGTCTTCCAAATTGGCATATATATATATATATATATATATATTAAAAGATAAAAATGTGCTTCGTGGATTAGTGTTTTTAAAATTGTGAATAGTTTTTAATTAATTAAAAATTAAGATTCCATTTTTTAAGTTAACCGGGATAACTTTCAAAAATAATACTTTTCAGGAATTTTTCTGTTATTTCAAAATTTTTTTAAAAAAATCCTTTTGAACGACCTTAATTTAATAATCGCGTAAATTTTCCCTTAATTTTTGCAATTTCTATAAAACTATTCTTTTCTCTCTTTTACAATAATAGATTAAAAGTTCACCTTTTCCATCATATATTTAATCGCGGGATTTGTTTCCATTGTGTAAAGCTCAAGAGAAAAAAAAAGTTCTATTTAATATCTGCGTAATTTACAAGCTGGATAAAATGTGAAGTTACAATATTGAAATAATATATAAATTTAAAAGATGGATAAGAGCAATTAAGTTTTAAATAGCTTTATAATGTCATGAATCAGGTCTTCGTTTAGAATTTTTATCTATACAACGAGCAGAACATATGTAAGGCTATTAAAATAACGCGATTCTAATATTTGACAATTGGATAAAATCATAAATATAAAATTGATAATGATTTTTTTTTTTTTTTTTTTTTTTGCGGACAACAAAAAGAAACAGCGCTGAATAATCGGCATTTGAAGAGCACCAATCGTTATGAGCCTCGATGAAGTGCTTCGTTTTCAAATCAAATACATTTGCATCTGGATGAAATGAATCGTGATGTAACATTAAAACGCATTTCGAGTGGTGCGATGTTCTGGTCCGATTCGCGACGCATCTCCTGAGATGCCTTTTGATCCGAACAGCGGAGTTCACAATGCAGGAACACGCCACTGAATGCGGCAATAAAACTGATTGACAGCAGCGTTTCGAATCGAGAGGCGCGAACAATCCCTTTGGAGGAACCTTGCGGAAGGGGGTATGAATTGATCGGAATCGTTTGGCCAGGGAAGGTCGGAAGGACAGCTGCTGTGGAAGTGACTGGTTGTTCGATCAGAGAGGAGCATTAGATGCTAAAGTATCGTTAACGGATCGAGGAGCACTTGAGTACTATGAAAAAAAAAAAATCCTGATGAGAAAGGTAATTTCAATTTTGATTAAGAATAATAAGGGAAGTTATGCTCATGATGAATAATTTCAATTATGATTAAAGAATGATAAGGAAATTTATGCTCAGGATGAATAATTCCAATTATGATTAAAAAATGATAAGGAAATTTATGCTCATGATGAATAATTTCAATTATGATTAAAGAATGATAAGGAAATTTATGCTCAGGATGAATAATTCCAATTATGATTAAAGAATGATAAGGAAATTTATGTTCACGGGAAGCGAGATAATTTCAATTTAAAATAAGAAGCATTAAGGAAATTTATACTCATGATGAATGAGATAATTTCAGTTATGATTAAAGAATGATAAGGAAATTTATTTCTTGATGAGTGAGGGATGATATAATTTCAATTGGGATTTAAGAATGTTAAAGAAATTTATATTCATGAGTAATTTTAATTATGATCAAAGAATAATAAGGAGATTTATGTTCAAGACGAGTGAGATAATTTCAGTTATGTTTAAAGAACATTAAGGGGATTTACGCTCATGATGAAAAACTTCAATTATGATTAAAGACTATTATGGAAGTTTATGCTTGTGATGAATGAGATGATTTCATTTATAATTAAAGACTGTTAAGGAAATTTATGCTCAATCTTCTATATTTATAGTTATATCAAATATGTTTAATAGGTGCTCGAAAAATTCTTGCTTTCAGTGAATCGAGCGCAGATAACATTATTAAAATAATATGGCATTAATTTCTATGATAATTTGATATTTGAAAATAGTTTGTAGACAGAATTATGGGCAAGAAATGAAGTCGAAAAGTTTTGATTGAAATCAAATTTAACCAAATCCCTAGCAATTAAGATGATCTTCAAAGAAGCAAGTGTTTCATAAATAACAAAGTGCAAATAACGTTCTAATTGTTTAAATTACTCGCTTCATTTCTTTGAAACGGCACTGTTGTTTATGAAAATACGTAGTTCTGTAATAAAATTTATTGAAAAAGGCATCAAGGGTGAAATCTAAAAACCACATGTGACAGTCGCCTATTGGATTGAAATAAAAAATTTTATTCTTAAAGATAAAAAAATTATATCACTCATTTTTGTTGCCATTTCTATGTATTAAATTAATTTTGAGCTACTAAATTGAAAAACACCAAATCTATTTTTTTTTCAAATGAAAAAAATATTTTGATGTAGTTATCAGCATAAAACATACTTTTTATGAAATCTTATAAATTTTGTTTCGCTGACTATTAAGATATAGCTTTAGAATTAATAATTATGAAATAATTTTTTCGGGTGAGCCCAGTTTTAAATACTATTGAACTTTGCAGCGATATAATTGAATTTATATTGATTAAAATAAATGAATGAAAAGCATTGCGTATGACTCCTAAATAATATAAACTACAAATTTATAAAGATTTGAAGTTAAAAAAATTATGTCAAAAAAGTCATAAATTAAAATTATTAATATAAAACTTAAAAAATATTTAATTAAAATTTTAGCAACTATTAATCCTGGTAAACAAAATTGTCATTTAAGACCGCTACTACAACATTTATATACTGTAAAAACTAATAAATGCGTGTATATAACAATACATGCAAAGCTGTCATTCTGATTGTCTTGATTGATAATTAATACTCTTTACAGATCAAGGGTTTTAATTAACTAAATTAGAAGCTAGTCCATCTTTTTAATTTATCATAATTTTTATGAGTTTAGAACATTTTATTTTATATTTCAGATAATCTAAGAGGAACTGACACTAAACTTTTTAAATGATCCGATTTATATGAAATTTTAAAATGTTTATTATAGGTGTTTTAATGACCATTAAAATTTATTTCACATTCTGCTTTATTGCTGATTTCCTTGATACTGTTAGCGGCACAATTCCAAACCTTAGAAAGTAAATTCTGATTGGAAAAGCACTTTAAATGACATGAATAATTGTGTTGTTTGAATTAATAAATATTTTGCTGAAAAAAAAGTTACTATGTCTAAATTTATATATCTGCCATTAGTTATTCAAAATCCTTTAATAAAGATTATTAGAGATATTATTTATCAAGATTATTTTCCCTCTTTCATTTGCCCATGACGGAGTGATGTATTCCTATTATTATTTCCAAGCTATCAACTGTTTTCACAAGGAAACATCGTATTGAATGGTGTTTCTTCTTTGAGATTGAATTTGGAAAGGTTTAAAATAAGCTTAACTAGTGATATTCAAAGCTTCACAACTTACCAGTTTTATTCACGGTAAAGTAGAGCCTTTTTTAACATAAATATTAGTCTTTCAAAATATTTTATTATATACGAATATGACTAAAAAATTCTATAAGCATTCCGATTTTGTAATTTTTTTCAGCAATGAAATTGTTGACTTACTGACAAAAAGAGCATGACATATAATTTTTTTTCCTTTAAGCCAATTTTCTAACTGAAATATAAGCCCAATTCTACAATTTTCAAAATAGATTGTTGGATAACGTTTAAAGTGGACAATCTGTAAAGGACTTAGATCTTATTTTATACATATTTTTAAAAATTTAGTTTTTCATGAAATTTTAAATAAAAAGAATGTATTTAACTTTTCCACTGTACTTTAAAGTTATTTAAAGTACAATAAAAATAACCTTAATTAAATTTATTAAAGCTTCACAGGATGATTGATGAATTAATCAAAGATATATGGAGAAAAAAAAAGCACCCCTTCCCCCAATTAACCATGTTTTCTATTCCGCAGCGTTGTCAGATTGCCAGATTTTCTGCAAATCTGCACCGTGAAACGGATAAAAGGATATGTTTACATTTACAAACATTTTAGAATGACATTGAAATTTATTGTTATTCTAAGCCTCTTTTAAAATGCGAGGAAAACTGCCTGGGTGAAAGCTACCCTTCCACAAATATTAAGTGCAAATTACGAGAATAAATTCAAGCAGTCGTATTTAAATGCTGAGTAGTTTCTAATTAATTAGTCCTGTATGCCCTTTAGAACTCGACTGTTGCATTTAAGTTTTGCGTTCAAATTTGAATTACTTCATCTGCAAGTATTATTCAAGTGCAGTAAACTTGGATTTATGACGATTGTTGTATAGGTATTAAGATTCCGTTTCACTACTTCCCAATTGCTGAAGTTGAAATTAATTTTAATGTTTCCCTTAGGAAAATCTAAATTCCAATAATCTGTAAAATAAGTCCCTCCAGTGATGGTATATTTCATCGAAAGATAATAATCTACTAATCATAAGTATTCTTATTTATGTTAATTTTGTGTTTGAATCGAATAAAATGTCATGAAATTCGTTTTCGGGTAAATGAAAGACATTTATAATTATTTCTCTGGGTTTATTAAATGAATATAAATTCAAGCAATTTATATTAATTTAATAAACCATATATCAATAGCCTTGAATTATATTAATTCTACTCTTATATTATATCTACGATAATCATGGACTATAACTATTTTCTAATTTTTAGAGACAGATATATAAATTTAAGCTGGAAAGATGTTTTAGATAATGCAAAGCAATTATGTTTTATATTTATGAAGTTAATAAATGGTCTATTGTAGAAATTACAAAGACTTAATTATAATGTATTTTCTACACCCTTTTAGTTAAATTTAATAAAATATTCTTGAGTCATTAATAATTCAGACAAAAAAATTATTATTATTTTGAACTGAAAAGGATTAAATCATCAAACTTTAAATGCCACCATTTTGGAAGATATACAACTATTTCAAAAGCCACCTTGAAGATTGGTCACTAATTAATGGGTAGCTTTAAATAATCATAAAGTAATGGAGTTCGAAGTTTCATAATTTGATTAGTTTTAAGTGCTCTGGATTAAGAAAAAGAAGACTGTATCAAGAATATTTCTTTGCATATGATAGGGAATTATAAAAGTGAAGTTTTCATCATTTTTTCGTAATTATAGTTTATGCTTGAGTTTATTAATTTATAAACTGAAACAACAAACTATTCTGTACAATAAAAAAAATTAAAATATGTATTCTACCTACAATGGCTTGAAAAATTTCTTTTGTGTAATTTTTATGATTAGGCAAATAACGGAATACTTTCTTTTGCCTTCACATTATGTTTTATATATTAGAAAAATAATCTAAACCGAATGAATTTAACTATAAAACTGTTAGCCTAAAAAGCTATACTGCCATCAGTATTTCATTTTTTATTCATCGTACGAGATATTAAAATATTACATGTAATGTTATTGAGTACAAAGAAATACAATTTTAATAGCTGAATATTTCACTTATTATATTATTGCTTAAAAAAGGATTCAATTTTGAGAATAAAAATTACATCACATCTAATAAAGTTAGATATCATTTTTTACAATTTCGTAAGTCATCCATTTAGTCAGAATTCAAGGTTTTTAACCAACCAATAAATCCCAAATTTTCATTATTTACTAGCCATCTTTGTTGATTAACTAGTTCCAAGAATATCGGCTAAGCGATTTAATTTTAATTAAATCACTTAGATGAATCGATCGCTTTTCTAATTAATTGAAATTAAATCGCTTAAACGCACTTTCTGATGCGTAATAGTATCAAATTATCAGACATTAAAGCTATTTTGTATTAAGACTTGTATATATTTTCTGTTTATTTGTATATATAAAAAGACCAGTCCAATGGCATCATTTCGTTATTAAAAACATAATCTAGTTCATCTGTCTCCTGACTTAAGCGGCATTGTAAATTTGCCTTATTCGCTTTATAAATATCACAGGTATTTAGCAAAATTCTGCATCCCTAATTTTCATAGGTGGAAGAAAATCCCTCAGTTAAATATTTGATGAAACACGGAAAAAAGGCTTGAAATTCAGGGGAGCAATGTAATCAATTGCTGGAAAAGAGGCAAAAAATACTTTTTAAAAAAATTGCCGAATTTACTGAAAATTTGCAGGATTATTAAATAGATAACATTAAAAAGTTATTTTATTTTTAATTTTAAAATGGTACTAAAATTATTTTTGTACAACATTATTTTTGGAAGATATCACGAGAAAATATCAAATTTCACTTGTTTTCTAATTAAATAAAATTCTATTCAAAATAACTCAAAGCGCACGATTTCACCTTTCGAAGTATGGGCCACATTCAGTAGCTCTAAATCAAATGATCTGCGATCTAGAGCACCAACACATTCACAGACATTCGATTTTAATCGATGACGGAAGACAATTTTTAGCCTTTAGTTGTAATTTCATTTATAAATTGATGAAATAATAATAATTCAGTAAAATAATAATAATTCAGTTTTGTCTTAGTTGAAAAATTAAAATCTCAGTGCAAATTTATGAATTCACTAATTAAACTTATTTCATTATTCATTTATCAATACTGTTTGATGAGATTTCTTTATTATAAAATTCATACATGACAATGAAAGTAACATGCGTAAGCTTTCTGATAGCTTTTTTAAAAATGAAATAAAGTTTATATGACTATCTAATAATTATTAACGTTACATTAATACGATTTGAGAATGTATTAAAATATCAGACCCTATTCTCCTGTTGAAGAAGAAAGAAATTGGTAGTGCCTTGCCATTTTGTCTCCAACAAATGGAAAATGGAAAAGTAGATAATGGGTTAGGGAATCATATATATATTCATAAATTTGAATACTGCTCAAAATATCAATACTGTAAGTATTGTTCAAATGTATGAATATTTATAAACACCTTTTGTTTTTATATAACATAAAGGAGGTGAATTAAATAGAAACGAAATAATAATAAAAATTCTTTTTTTTTCTTTTCTTTTTCCTTTTTTTTTCTTGCGATGATTCATATTAATAAAATTTTTAAGAAATCATATTTTTAAATTTTAATACTATATATGTTTTTTTTTGTTTCTGTATTCTTTTCAATAAAATTGTATCTGTTATTCATGTACAAAAGTAATTCACATGCTAACTTTATCTCTAAACTAAGTAAATGGAGAGAAAACTGGGATATTCCATATATTTCATGACAATTACTATAGTGACTTCAAAATGCCCACGATATTTTCGTTTAAATTTTATATGCAATATCAGCATTTTTTTTAAAGTTAGCTTTGATTTGATATTAAGAAACATTAAAAATATGATAAATAGTGATTAACTTATTAAGCTCGGAACTTTTAAATATTAACTAAAATTCTACATAAAATCTTTGTGATCCCAAATTATGAATAATTTATTATTATTATTATTATTGGTTCTAATTTAAGAGGGGTTATTTTAAGAGCTTACTACCCTTCTTATTATAATCCATCAATCAAAAATACTAAAATTTTTACAGCAGTATTCGTTAAAAAATGATTTAAATTTTAACTATTTTTATTGAAGTTAAACAAGTGACATCAGGAATTGGACAAATAATTACCTTCACTTACTAAATTTCCATTTAATTTGCCAATCAAAGAAAACTTAGTTATAAATGATCATTAAGATCAAAATTATTAATTGGCAATAAAATGATAATTATTAATAACCATTTCATTTTTTATTTCATTAATCTTTTATTTTTTCTACAGTAAATTGAATCGTAATATAAAAATTTTGTAAATTGTATTAAGTGATCATTAAAATTAAAACTAATAATAATCATTAGATTGATAATTATTAATGATTTATATTTTTTATTTCAATAATCAATACTTTTTTTTAAGTTTTTAATCGATGTTTTTTTTATCATTTCTGCAATAAATTGAACAGCAATGTAATAATTCTATAAATTCTGTTATTAAAGGGTCGTTATAATAAAAACTATTAATGGTTATTAAATGGATAATTATTAACGACTACTTATTGATTTCAATCTCCATTTACTTTTTTTTGGTTTTTAGTTAATATTTTTTATTAGTTCTAATATAAATTTAATAGAAGTGTAATAATTCTATAAATTCAATTCATGTTATTTATAATTGATTCTTTTAAATGCTTATCTTTCGGTGAAATTTGGACGTATGTTTAAATAATGCACAAAAGGTAAATTTACCTCATCATTTTGTATTTTACCTTACTATCATTTTGTATTTACCTTACTATCATTTTGTATTTTACGGTCAAATAGGGTAGGGGTGGGGGGAATGAAAGGAAAACTTCAGTGACCTCAGGATGGCTTGGAAAACAAGTATTAAATATAATTCAGTCGTCTGACCTTCAACTTCAAACTGATGGATGTGTTTGTTGAGAGGGAAAAAGTATGAAGCCAATAGGATGATGAGAAGATTAACAAAATTGTGAAAAATACCATTTTTTAAATCAGCGTACGGATTTTTTTTTTAAATCAGCGTATTTTTTTTCCTTATTTTTCCTTACTAATACATCTTCAGTCTTGTCATAACTTCAGCTGAATACAGACATGCTTGACGAACTTTGATTCATGTTTATTTCATAACTTCCGCTATTCTTACTCTACTCTCATCAATTCAATGGACTAAGCTATGCATTGTTTATAATGAGTATTAACTATATTTACACTCATTTTGTTTTGTATGAGTGTCAAATTTAATATGATACATATTATCATAATAATAAGCATTTATATTTATTACAATGATTTGAAATTAATTATTATATTGCTTATATAGTGATTTGTGATGAATTATTTTATTGTTTACGAAATTGTATTGATTGAATTTCTTCTCCTATTTGCTCCATTTGAACACCTTTCTGTAATTACTATAATAACATCTGTGAGTTGTAAAGATATTAGAAAATAAACTTCAATTCTGACGGTCGTTTGAAAAATAAACAATAAGATATTCCAATTTCTTGAATTATTTTTTGTTACAAAATTGTACAGTTTCAGTACTAAAACCCATTATTAAATATATAATGTGATGTCGTTCATTTTTTATATATTAACAAATATCAGCCTTTCACGTTTAATCTAAAATTTTAATCTAATATTGAATTGTATTACTATCAAAATATAGAATTTATGAAGATTTTAATTAATTAGGTTTACTGATAATAAAATTTAAATCTTGCTTCTATCTACAATAGTTAAAATTATATTTAAGACCTTGCATTTTTACAAATTTCTTACAAATTTTCTTAGATTTTATTAAAATAATCTGTTTATACAACTAAATATTAACGAAAAAATAATAAAATGGGTAAACATTTATTTAATCAATTCAATAGATTTTTAAAAATCAAATCAAAGGGAAATTTAACTATACAAAATTGCGATAGTAAATTTCCGATTAGAAAAACAAGTCTTGAGCTTGGAACGCTAGAGCTAAGAGGGGTCGCAAACGTTCATTAAATAGCTATTTTTCATGCAGTTCACAAATTTAAAATTATAAGGAAGGTGAATTCTATTAATTATAAAATATTAGGATATCAATAATATTTTGTTATGGGTGAATAATCAGAATCTGATCTTTTCATTACACTCATTGAATTATTATAGTATTAATAAATACCTCTTGTCTGTTTAGTTAGGATTGTATACAAATGTGGATGCCTTGCAGACACGGTTGATAAAAATAAACAAATAGTAAAATATGCATTTCCAAAATAAAAAAAATCATTTTACTGATCAGATAAATAGTAAAAAAGGCAGTCAAAAAAAAGGTAAGGTATAAAGGTTAATAAAAAAAATAGTGATTGAAAAAGGTATTGAACTAAATTGACTAATTTATTTTTAAAAAGGCCATATAATATAGACAGCCTAAATCTACAAACTGTATATAAGCCCATCATTGTAATACTATGAAAGTACCTTAGATATACAAATGAAGTTTATATCTTCTATCAATACACATATAATTACATTAAGGTCAGAATTCTAAATATAAGAAAATTCAAGCGGTTACTGTCTGAAGATTAACAAATTCTGTCAATTATAATTTTTTCTCATGTAATCGGAAGCATAATAATAAATAAGTCGAAATAAAAGTATAAGGAAGCCGATCATTTTTTTACCACTCTATTCCCAACTTGAAATTCATACGCCCTCTGTTTGGAATCCCCCATCTTCCAGCATTTAATTCGCCCTCCCCTTCTCGCCCTCCCGGGTCGGCAAAAACTTTCCCTCCTAGTTTGCGTTTCTGCTTCTGAGGAGGTATGCGACCGGACTTCGTAAATACCGTCCGGGATGACGGAGTGATCCCACCGGGAGGAAGGCCGGATCGTCCGGGATTCGATGCACGTAGGTGTAGGCCCCCTCTCATCTTCCCCGCACGGCTTCGTCGCTTTCGATAAAAACTGTGTTTGACGGCATTTAAAGTGGCAGCCTACAAGAAGGGAGGGCTATTCTTCTTCGCTGTTCTTTTTCATGAGTACGCTTGCGAATGTTTATTTCACTTAAAAATAGGAAAGTTTTCGCTTTGTTTTGTGTTTGTTTTTTGCCCCCTCCCCATAGTCTGCCCAGAAAGTAAAAAGGGATTCTGTTGGTGAGTAAGGGTATTTCGTTGTGGATGATGTAATCTGATCGCGCTTATAGTCATATTAACTTTTCTCATCATATTAACTTTCTTTTAAAATAATTATCATAATAATTATTATTAAACTCGGTTCTAAAAATATCCTTCCTTTCCATTTTTAGTCCTTCTTCTATTGCTATATATTATGTTATATAACTATCAGATCTGTTTACATCCAGAGGAAAGAGTTTGTCCATAAATTAACATTAAATTCTCATTATCAGTTCCTATAAAATTAACGGAATTTTTATAGCAAAGTCTAATATTTTAAAAAGATGTCTAAATGAAGCATTAGTATGTAAATCCTTATGCCTTTTTAAACATCTGAAATTTCATAAGATAAACATAGAAGCATGAACGTAATGGGCCGAATTACTAAATAGATTAAACAATTACCTATATTTATCTCAAATTTCAGAGTCCCCGAAACTTCGAGATTGTTTCTTCGACATTTTCAAAGTAATTTAATTTACAAGAAATGTATCATAAAACTTAAAATATAGTAAAATATTAGTTAAATTTTGAAACGGTATTCAAAGAGTATTCCTAGTTAAATACTTTAGTATTTTTTTCATTTTATTTTAAGGAACTAATTATTTTGTTTATAGTTTAAAAAAGGCCCATTCTTATCATTAAACGGCATTTAGATCATATTAAAAGATTTCTTTTTTTTTCACTGCTATGTTTAAAACCATTTTTTAAATTAGAATTTTGAATTTTTTATTTGTCATATAGTGAAATAAATTATCTTTATTTTGTTACAAATTGGCCTTTAAATCTACTTAATAGAGATTAAATTAAAATCTATAAAAGATAAATGGGTTTGGAAGTAAGGGTGAAGAAATGACGTTAGAATATAAATAAAGAGCAACAACATTAAAAAGTATTAATAAGCTTTTTTTTAAATCTCTAATAAGCCCATTTAAAGTTGGTACAATAATAACGATGAATGCGTGCTTATGTTGACGTTTTACTGGCCAGACTGCTTTTGACCTGCAATTTCTTAAATCGGTACTTATATACTTTGGAGAATAAAAATGGGCATTACAGACAGATTAAAAAAATATAAATGATTGATTAAAAATTAAGTTCAGCTTTGGCATTTTTCAGAGACAGTTTCAGAAAATATTGCACAAATGAATGTTATTTGTGGTTATTCAATTTTTTTAAAGGATTTTATTAATGTGTAGTGATTTCAGATTTCATTTTACCAAATGAAAAATGATTTACATTACGTATGTAAATAACTACAGTAAAGAAAGTATTTTTAATAACAAAAGAAACTTGAATACAGAATATGTAATAATATAGCGCGAAAATTGCATATTACGTATATTGTAAGATATCATATACTTTAAGTAATTATTGTTCAAATATAGAAAATATACTTTAAGTAATTATTGTTCAAATATAGAAAA
>JAOUZG010040215.1:3490441-3544445 GCA_026289955.1 Argiope argentata
AAATATAGAAAATATACTTTAAGTAATTATTGTTCAAATATAGAAAAAAAATATGTCCACATGAATGTTGAAATTTTAATTTCAAAAATTGCATTTAGGGGCAATGCAGCACTTTATAATTTTGGCGTTGATTTATTCATTAAAACTTAATTGCTTAAAGACCATATAAATCCAATTTTGTCATCTAATTCAATAATTAATCATTAATTAAATTAAATTAAAATCCTTTGTTTATAATTTATGTAGTTTTATATAAGATACTATAATTGGAATATTTAATTTTAACAGATTTTAATAAATGCATATTATATTTAAAAAAAATTCTTAAAAAAACTCAAATTTTTCTTTAAAAAAATTTGAGGCTTATTATGTATTAAAATGAATTAAACCAAAATGTAGGAATTAAGTAAAATAAGTACATTAAAGTATTAGTTATTGCTAAAAGTGTCATGAAATTTAATAGTTGTATAATAAACTTCAGTATTTAAAGGATTAATGTAAAAAGTAAACAAAATTTACAAATGTTATAAAATTATGTTTTTCATAACTTATAATAAATTGCATCCTATAAAAATAATAAAGAAAACTTTACAAATCACAAGCATATCTCTAATAGTAGTTTTGTATCGAATAGTAAAAATAAAACTTATTCAATAAAATGAAAAAATAAATAAATCTGGGATTGGAAATTATTTTTTTAGGTTTATAAAAGAATCTTATTAATCAAAATTTTCGAGAACAAATGGTTAATTTTTTTATTACTGCGTTTTTAAATTATTCAAAATTTATACATAAAAGAAAAAATTACATTGTAAGTATTCATCATCATAACATTAAGATCTTAATGTATTCGAAATATCCTACACTCATGTATTTTAGCATCATACAGACAGAAACGATTAAAAGTGTTGAGGCATGCTTGTAACAAGATTAAAGATTAATATGCCGAACTCATTAAACTTTTTAAAATTTTAATTTATTGAAAAAAATAATTTCCTTTATAAAGATATTTATTTTTTCTATTTTTTTCCCCCAGTGCATCTATGAACTAATTTGGATTACTCAAATTTACATCAATATTCTTGTTACGAAAATCGATTCAATTATATGATTATAAATTGAAAAATAATGACAGTATTTTAATGTATTAACATTTTAAATATATATTGTTTTAAAACAATTTAATATTATAATATTTAAGGTAGCATTTTATATAATAAAAACAAAGAACTCTAAATTTATTTTTCAACTAAATATATACAAAATAGCATAATACGCAATATTAATTTATTGATTTATGCGAAATCTGTAGATTCGTATGACTCTAATTTGAATATTAAAAATGTGTTGAACAAAATAATTTAATATTTAATTCAAAAATGTGTTTCGCAAGATGTAATTTCCGTGTCGAATATGCATATTTGAATCAAATTACAGACATAATATTTGAAATAGTCATCATTTATAACTGAAATTTAATGAAGAACAATGCTATTATCCCTATAGAAACGTGCTTTTGCTGCTGGACGGCGCAACAAGGAAAATTTTCTTTGAAACTAAATACTTTCATCGGAGGACGATACAGTTTAAGTTCTTGAAATTCCTTTTAAAGCTGCTAACTAATGCACTATCGCATGCGAAACAGATAACACTTTAAAAGTATTAAAAGCATCGTGAAGAAATTGCTGCAATTTTCACTCTAGATTCCAGTGAGAAGGCATTTAGTCATGAAATAAAACTCGGTACTTGCAGATTTTTGGTAATTTCTCCGAAATCATAACGGTGTTCGAATTAGGGGGTGGAGGATTAAGGAAGGGTGCAAATTGTAATCTTCGAGGAAGGCCCTCGGGGCATAAGAAAGCTGACTTTAAAGCAGCAGGGTGGACGGAGGGTGAACAAACACGAAAAGATGAAAAGGAAATGGCTGATATCGTGTGGGAAAACACTCCACTTTTCAATCTACGATCCCATTGATACACGCCGGAAAACACCCCTATAAAATGCCTTCCGTTCAAAAATTCGGGGACCGTCTCCAAACATAAAAGTCGAAAATATTTTGGGAAGTGAGGAAGAATATAATTTTCTGAGTAGTTTGTGGAATTGGAAAGATTCTATTCGCTGAAAAAAATGGTTACAATGTTTTATGTCACTCATTTCGGTTAGAAGTTTTTACTTAGGGTTTACTGCCGTAATCAAAGAAAAATTATGAAAGATTCTAAAATGTTCTAGAAGAAAGTTTTCATTGCCTTTTAAAAGGAGGACATCATGAAATTCCAAAAAATTCTTTAGTTACTCTGAGGAAATTGAATGGTATCGCTATTGATGATATTCTATTCGCATTTTTTAAATGTTAATTCAAAAAATTAACTATTTTTATAAAAAGTATGAGCTGAAAGGTAGCATCAATATAGTTTTGGTTTCAATACGTAGCTATGTAAGGTAATTTTTAATTGATTATATTATTCAGATTCGCAAGTGCTATGTTATATTTTAAAAACTTCTTGAGGAATTTATATTTTAAGATGTCTGAGCGTAAGTTTTTAAAACATGAATGGCAAACCTGAGAGGCTTCCTTTAAAAATATTGGAGGAGGTGGGAATCATAAAAATTTGTGAAGTATTTCTTATTGAGATTTAGGGAGAAATTAGGGAGATTTAAATTAGGAATTTTAACTAGGGAATTCTTTTAGGGAGAAATTTACTTACCTTTAAAAATTTCGTTAGCATTTCAAAGTTAAATTTAAAAAGAAGATTTAAATTTATCGATATTTCGATATTAATTCGTATTTATTTCAAGTTTTGAAACCTTTAAAACATTTGCCATGGAAATAGGGTTTAAGTAGAAGAGAAAGTGTAAGAAACTTCGTTTAAGCTTATAAATAAGCTTTACTTATTTATTTTTCTGTTTAAAATACATTATTTTAAAAGTATTATAAAGTAGAAAGACCTCTAAGATTTTAAAAATAGTTTAATATAATTGAAGATAATTAATAATTTCGTTTCATTTGATTATTCTTATGACATAATTCTAAATAATGATGAAGTTGAGATAATTTGGACATCAATAGATTAAATATTTCAAAGCAAGAAAAATACATCAGCTTGAAAATTTTGTTTTATTATATTTAAGAGTTTATAAACTTTAAAAAGAAAAATCGAAACAGATTCTGAAAAACTTCCGTATATTATATTTATAATAAATAAATAAATAACTTTTAAGTATTTCAAAACTATAATTCGGTTCGTTCTAGAAGAATGATCAATGGATCGAAACACTCAATATATGAAAAGAATCGAAAACAAATGTATTGGAACTCTACTTAACATAACCACTATACGTCTAGACAGAATTATGCATTGTAACAGAAATAGAAACTTTACGTGAGCTGGGAATTTGATTCAGATTGATATATTTCAATTTTAAAATCATTCTCAAATATTTTGTGACGTACTGAGAGAAAGTTTGCTCTACAAAATTATGCTTAGAAAGTATCTAGAGTAAATTATTTATTTACATTAATTGATATACCCAAAACTACATCTCAGCATTGGCGAGTTTTACTAACACTATGAATTGTAGTCCAGTCAAAATAATTAATTTTGTCGGCTTTAGGCATCCCTCCGCCTCTCTTTTATCCAAAGGGCTCTATTAGCAACGTTTTTAGTTTCACTTCCGATCCCTTCCCCATATCTCTCACATTCAAGGCATCTGGATTTGATAATTTTCTCGGAACAGGCAGAGACTGGCAATATTACCTCCCCGGCCTTGAGTTAGTAAACAAAAACACTTGCAGACAGTCTCTCCAGCACGATTGGATTGTTAGTCAAGAAGTTTCCGTAAAGCATTATAAAGTCGCCATTTTTGCATCACTTATCGAATTAAAAATTGATAAATAAACGATATCACATTTTGAGATGAAATTTATATAATTTGCACATTCTGAATGTAAAAGTAAACTCCTGTGTCTTTCAGAAAATAAAATGTAAGGTTTCGTCTTTTTTGCATAATCTCGAGACATTTAAATTTTTGATATTGTACTATTCCTATGAATATACGAATATTTTTCTTTTAAGAAAATCTCAATTAAGGCTTATTGTCGCAATTTATAAATCACAGTTATGAAATTTATTCTTTTCTGTTACCTGGTCATTCTTCTATTGTGTTTTCACAATGAGGTATTAAGAGTTTGGAAATTATATTTACATTAACTATGAAGCTGAAGTTATTTCGATTATGCTTTTAAAAAAGTCAGCGTATTGTCAGAAGCTAGGTATTTTTTACCTTCAAATTAATATTTTCAACATTTAAAATGAGAGACTGCGTCGTTGAATATTTTTTTCTTTTCATGATTAGAATTTCAATTTTCAAAATACAATTTGTCTCCTAAATATGGACGGCCGGTAATATAGACATTATATGTGTTGTAGGTATATATTGTTACTTTTATATATAAAAAAATGTTTCTGAACTGGATGATAACATTCAATTTACACAAAAATTAAGGTTTTACTTTATTTGTTTGCGATAAATTCAAGGAATTACTACTTTTCTGATATAAAATTTGACTCTGTTGAAGAAATGTAATAGATAGACACACAAAAAGGGAGAGAAATAAATCTTTGTCAGTCCAGACTAAAATAATAAAGTAGCTTCAATGTTTAGATGTTATTTTAAGTAGCTGTTAATTGCTATCTATTAACTATATTAAAGTAAGCTTTATTTAAACTGATAGATTATTGTAAAAAGAAAACTAATTTAACATGATCATTTTTAAAAATTTTTTTTATTTAAAAGTGTTATGGTACATATTGTTTTTAGATATAAGAAGGTGAGTTTAAATGATTTTTCAACAGATATGTATTGCATTTTTTTAAAATTATTTATTATTCATGTTTGTAATTAATTTAAATAATAAAAATGCTGGGCAGCAGGAAAAATCTGAATATCGATAAGTTTAATCTAACAATAGTTTTCGAATATATTGACTTAATGACAGAACAGCATTACGCCACATTTTAATTCACAAGATGAGTATAGTGTAAATACTTATAAAAAGTTTCACTATTTTTTGTTATCGCTGAAATTTTAGAGCGTGTGAATGCTATTGACAAAGTGTACAACAATAACAAAGAGAGCAAAATCTGAATGTTTTTTTTATATATAGAAAAAAAATGCTGTTGTATTATTTAAACTTCACAACCCACTTAAATTAGTTCAGCAAGAGAAATTTCTAATAAACGTTCACTTAACGTATTGACAATGCCTTTTTATAAATACAGTTTAAAATATAGTTTTTATTTTGTTTTGCAATAAGAATATTCTGACTAAATCATTGCAATACGGGTTTTTGAGAGGCTATTTATACTAATTTAGCTCATGAAAATCACGGAAAACCTTGAAGGGATCAAGGAGCACCTTTCTAAACTTGAAGGGGAGGGACTCTTTCGTAAAACATAAATGAAAACATTTTCATCTGTTTATAAATATTTGATATCGTGTTTATGAAATAAAATAAGTATAAGTGTTAATGTACAGTAATAATTTATTGTTAGCAAATAATACTCTCCTTATTCTCATTTTATAAAGAGATAACTTATACGAAAGAAAAAAAATGCGGATTTTTTTTCAGTATAGTCGTTTTTTTCCTTTCCAAATCTTGATAATAAACATTCATTTTTTGTAAAATGTCCTTAAAAATGAAGACGCTTATTTTTTTCCCCTCTATCAATTCTATTTAATAAAGGAATGACTCCTTAACATTTAAAATAAGATATAATGAAGTATAATTATTATGAAATATTTGTGAAACTATTACATTCTAAAACAAACTATAGAGAATTGTTATAGATTTCATGGAAAAATCTTGATCTTTGATTATTTGGATCGCCCTGTTTTGATTTATTTTAATCCAAAAATATGAAACCTTTACAGTATGTTTAGGAGGATAGAATCAGATATAAATTTTGGAAACAAATATTCGAAAGCGAATTGAAGAACTATGCATACGTTTTTTTATACTATCAGCTCGCAAATGTTATTGTTTTCAATTTCCTTCAATTTGATTGATGTTATAAAAATAATATTTTTCATAAAATGTTATAAGTATCTCCAACATTTGCTTCTACATTTAATAACATTTCTCAAGGATCATAATTTGCTATTTAATTCAACTTATTGCATTCCCTCAAAACCATAATTATGAAATGCGTTAGATTTTTTTGGGACGATCAAGTAATAGACGGATCATATTAAATAACAAATGCTGATACTTGAGAGATGTTATAAATACAGAAGCTGATTTTTGGGATTTTTATAAATACATCTATTATTTGATCATCTCTGAAAAATCTGATGAATTTCATAATTACTAATAAATCAAGTTCAATTCGGCATTATTTTTATTTCTTCAACTGATAAAGTTAACTTATTCTTATATAAAGGATCCTAAGAGAAGTAAAAGTTCTTTAGAAAATAATTATTTATAAGTATGATCGTTAATATTTTGAAGTCTCCAACTAATGTTTCCTATTAATACTGAAATATCGATTTCTATACTATAATCACGCGAATTTTCTTAACATTGCATTGATTATTTAATAACAATAGTAACGAGTGTATAAAAGTGCTTACCAGCTGCAGACGCAAATCTATCTCTCCACAGAGCTTGACTCTGCAGAACGTTTGGCCAATAAATATGCGGCCTTCCTGGAAAGTCCCCCAGTCCAACTTTAGGACCGCCGAAATACATGCCAGCACCCATACCGAGGCTGAGCCGGGGCAGTGCACTAAGAGTCCCAAGTGTAGGAGCCGAAGTGGACACCGGCCGCCCTAGTATGTCATTGATTCCATGGGGCGTACCAGAGGAACAAGTGGGTGTTAGCGGCGACGGCTTCAAGGTCTGACTGCTCGGATAAGGAGTTACGCCGTTGGGTTTCATGTCCGCCATAGAATGGAGAGCAGCAAGGGGTGGATTGCCCAGTAAAAAATTCTGTCTCGATGCCTCCATGTTGATGTTGAGCATGGAGAGCATTGAGCTGGCCGCCGTCGTGGCGGGGGTGTTAAATTCCAGCATAGTTCTTGGAAGGTTCAGGTTGGTAATCGAAACAGGAACCAGTTCGCTGCCGTTGTTTGGAAACTGAATCAACAGAGAAACGGGAGAACCAATTCGTTTCTTACAGCAAATAAAGCATGACCACCAATCTTTTAATGCGAGCCATAATGGGTATTCGACGAGAACAGCGGATGTATCAAAAAGTGGTGGACCCCTCCTGAGGAGCGAGAGTTGCGCCTAACTTTCAACTTTAACTCCACACAATTGCTGCAGGAACGGCCCACATGAACCGGATGCCAAATACCAATGACGAGCCTAAGTGAGTGAAACGAGGGAAAAGAACCCTCCCGGATTGGGGGTGGGCGGAACCTGGTGATTGTTTACCATTGGTGCAATTCTCTCCGCAACGGACCAATCGGAAGCGGCACCGCTCGCCGAAGTGGCGGAACAATGACAAGGGGTGGGAATGTGGCAGTGGCGGTTTATGCTATCATTCCGGACAGACGAAATTGCGCCTAATGAACCATGGGGACACTCAATAAAACCCTCTCCGGTCCGATTGACGCGTGCCCCGCTATCACGTGACCACCCCTTTTTTCCTCGTTCTCTGCTTTCTTTTTTCTTTTTTTTCTTCTCTGGATTGTGGTGCTATGGTCCGGCGTGATAAGAGACCAGTGTGCGTGATAGGGCATAATGCTACCGTTTACTTTTGTTAAGGCTGGAAGAAATATGACGATTTAAGCTATAGCTGTTATCAAGCATTAAAAGGACCCTCTTATCTTTAATCTGTTCATCATGGGGAGGGACGATAATAGCTGTGTAATCCATCTGCTTCAAAATAATAAGGCCGTGTATTACAAACCCAGTGAGCTGCTAAGAACTGTAGACAGACTCTAATTATACATTTTCACCTTATTCTTGACTTAATTAAATATTTTTAAAGAGACATAGGCTTTTATCTGATTTTATTTATTCGAATCCGAAACTTCAACCAATTTACGATATTCATTATGCCAGTTCATTTTAAATATGTTTTACCTTGTAGCTGACTATTTAAATTAATACTTGATAAGATGGAGCAAATTATTATTAGCAGCAGAATTTAATAGATTCACAATAATTAAATATTTATTCACCTTTCAAAATTAAATTCACTTTGAATGTTGTTAAAAAAAGTTGCTCTATTCATACCACTAAATAATTTTGAATTCTGCTATTTTTTATAATGGATATTTTAAATTTTTCAATAAAGCTCTATTTATTGTAGTTTCATGTCTAAATTGTGTAATGAATATATCTTGAAATGTGTTAAAATGATTCATTTATTCACTGAAGATTTTTCAGATAAATTAAGGTAGCCTTAGCTATCTAATGATAAATATTAGTTTTTTGACATTTACGTTTAATAATACTATATTAAATAAATTTCTTTGATTTACGATTTTCGATATTCTTTTTGTTTAAATAATGATATTTATTGATTAAAAAAATCCCTAGTGATACTTTTAATGGACCCAAAAATTATTAGTATTATTCGAAATATTGTTCAATTAAAATCTTTCAAAAAATTTAAATACTTTTTTAAAGTAAACTTTAAATGCTTCATATTGTAAATGAATATGTGATATACAAATTAACATGTACACTTCAAATTCTTGTAAAATAACTTTTTACTTTCTATTATTCTACTTCTGATTAAACAATTGTTGGACGACGGAAAAAAACGCAATTTTTATTTATAGTCATATTTTATCTGCTTTACTTTTTATAAATATGACGGACTGTTTTCCATAATATAAAAAAATAGCATTTAATTTTCAAAACTCCGCTTTTTCTCAAACATCATTTTATGAAAACATGTTTGAAAGTAATATGTTTTGTGAGAATGTGAGTAAAGAATCAAATCCACGAAATGCAGTTTTTATTTAACATTTTTTCTGGTCATTGTCGTAGATTTCATTTTTATAAAGCATTCTATAGTAAAAAATTCCTAAAATAAAAATAGATGACAGTGATAACTTCCAGTTTAAGGGTGTAATATAGATGTTTAGAATGTAAGTTTTTAATTTTTTTAGTTGCATGCAAAAGTTGAGTCGTTATCCTTCAGTAATGTCTCACCAAAAGTGTTTAAAGCTTATATTGAAAAGATAAACCCATCCGGCAATTCGAATTACATTTAATAATAATAACAATAATCAAAATTCTTAAAAATCCTTTTTCTTTCGATATCTTATGCACTTCATAATATTTTATTGAATATATTTGTAGTAAATTTTATTTTCCCATACGTTATGCCGAGGGTTGGTTGAAGAATGACTTTTTCGCTATTTATCTTATATTTGACATATAATGCTGTGTTTTTAAAATTATAAAATACAATTAAATAATATAATGTTGATATGATAGAATGATTTTAATATTTTGATATGTAATAATACATTAATACTAAATTTGTATAATGTTAACAGGATTTTTAAAAAATTCTGTGGGGCACAGAATCTGCATCGTGCATAGAGAGTCAGTAAAACTATGCATTTAAAATTTTCATATTTGTCTTATCAATATTTTATAATGTAATAAGAATCTTATATTGTTTATAATGTCAATTTAAAGTTAATAATACATTTCAAAACATACTAAAGGTGTATAAATTTCTAATTAGAATCTTATATCGGAGGGGATTTTAAATAATTTTAGAAAATAAAATAATAAAAGTAAAGGATAGAAACAAGCAAGTCTATAAACTATATTACAAAGAATAAGGCATGTATCATTTTAATGAAAAGAATTAAAATTAATGTAACATTCACGTGACCCTATTTACCAATTTTAAAATCTTATGTTTTTCTTGCAAGAACTAGGGGGGGGGGGAAATGCGACGTCACAGCAATGTGTAATTACATGACAAGAGAAATGGTGTTCATAATGTTATTATTTCATCAAATGATTTAACCACGTTTCTTTCGTATTCCTAAATACACTCATTTTAAATTTGAAACAAGCTCTAAGGAAAATCTCTCTCTTTTACTTTTATCTCTTCCCACTTTCTTTAGCAAAATTTTTTGGTAGGTGCAAATAACGAAAAAAAAAAACCCTTTTATTTTTCATTAATGCTTAAATATATTTAGAGATTTGAAATTTTCCGGCATGGTGCTTACTGCATTTAATAGGAGTGGATGAGTTAAAGAGGAGAAGAATCTGTCTTTTTTTTTTTCAAATAGTTCATTTGTTAATTCCATTTATTCATGCCGTTTCTCCTAAAAAATGGTTTAAAAGGTTTGAATAAGCAGTAGAGAATGGCAAAAAGTTTTAATGAAAGTTTAAAGAAATAAAGAGTTACACAATGAGCTTTTATTCTGTTTCCCCTATGTCTTTCATCTATTGACAATAAAAAAGAAGAATATGTAAAAAAATATTTTGGAAATATATTGAATTATATTTTAAAGGAAATGAATAATATTTAAATTTAAATTAAATATTTTTTAGAATTGAATAAAAAAATTAGGTAAAAAATAACAAATTTATTCAAACTAAAGAAAGATGTCTTATTGACATTTTTGGAGAAATAATCATCTAATAACTAATGTTTTTATTACAGGAAGTAAATTGTCTCTATTTTGAAAACGATTAATGTTTATTTTTATTATTCATTCGCATTCACCTTTGAACGAATCTGTTTTTAAAAAGGATTCAATGTAATTTTTTTAAAAACATATTCAAACTTAAAGATAGTTTATGTTAACATCTTTCATATTAATTATATAACTTTTATGAAAATAAAATTAACCGCTAAGGTATATTGTTCTCATTTCCAGTTGTAAGTCTATGAATGAATCTGTTAGTCCAAGTCGCACACAGTTTATTTTATTCTCCTTGAAAAGTGTTGATTTTTGTAATTTTTCAAAGGAATATAAATAAATTCATATAATTTAATAACCATTGTTATTTTATCGCAATTATATGGATTAAAATTCGAATTATTTTTTGAAAAAATAATTTCTTTTAAATTTATTTATATCAATTGTTAGTTATTTTTGACTGCTTTAAGATTATAATTTTAAAAAAGCTGAATAATATATAAATGGAACGATGTATATATATAACTCAAAAACAATAACTGAAAATTTATAAAATTAAATGTCAACAATACTTATCTCCCTCCCTCAAATAAAATAATTTTTTTAAAAAATAAAAACTTGCATTTATGAAGATTTTGGTGGTCCAAAATTGATTATGCATTAAGTATAAAATGTTGAATCAATAACGTTCAGTAGACAGTTATTATTTGAGAATATTGTTGAGAATCAATTTAAATTTTCCTGGTTACTCTTGCGTATTTCCAAGATAATTATACGATATTTAATTTCTGTAATTTTAAATTGACGTGGCAAAAAAACACAATTTTTATTTAAAAGATATTAAATGTAGCCATAATTAAAAGTTAACAAGTACTGCTTCAACTTCAAGCTAAAAAAAAGGAATACTTAACTCAACCCCCCCCCCCCCCAAAAAAAAAATCATCTTGATTTTGTAGAAAATAGTAATAGACCAGCACAGTAGTCTTTTGCACGAAAAAGAACTATACCAACTAACCTTTACTAATAGGATTTTTTTTTAAAGTTCAAATTAGTTCAGAGAAAAAAAAACATACAAAAAAAACCCGCGCCTTATTTTATATTTTAAATGCTGTCTCTTTCCAAGACGGAAGGACTTCGTTTTTGGATAGATTAAAGAGATTCATGTTCGCTTACGTGGAGACTACAAATCTGACATTAGGCTTTTAGTATTTTAACGAGTGAATTGCAATCCCCCCCACACAAACCTACTGTGTGTGTGCAGTACAATTTTTGTTTTATCAGAGTGTGAATTTTCGACTCAAATATTGTCCTTATTATCAGGTCCAATTTCAAAATTTCGAAGGCATTTCCGTACAAAATAATAATAATAACGGCTAAAAGATAATGATTAGTAGAAAGATTACTTCGAACTATCTATTCGGTTTCATGACTTCCTTATTTTCAAAGAGCAATTTTTTTTTAATCCAGAACTCCTTCTTATTTGAATAAAGCTTGATACACAAACAGATGCTCGGTACATAATCTCGACAAATGGGTCTATGAAGTTCGCACCTATATATATTACACCATCACAACTCTTCATCTCATCATAAACTGCTATAAAACGCTCAGGGACACAAATTTAAAGGTGGGGACCCACAATGAGAGCGCGGACAGGGAGAACATTTCCTGAAAGGAGCCTCTTGGATAGTTTGTAACCTATTATGACGTCATTTAAACGACATCAACGCCGCTGCCACCTCTCACCGGTATCTGGGATAATAACATCCGATTGGTGGGGGCCCCTTTTTCACGGACTGGGTCCTCATAACCATCGGGGTATGAACGCTAACACGGTAATATATCTTCTCCAAGTACAATGTTTGTGAACTTTCGATTCATTGACTTGCAATGGTCCCCCAGATGACAGAAGGCAGCCAGAGAGGGGAGGGGGAGAGAAGGGACACAATGGTGCGATACGTGCTCGTAAATACCAACAGGGGTGCAGTTTTTGGAGGCCTTTGTTTGGACCCTATCGACCCTTGACTGATAGCAGTCTTTAATAGGCCTTAAATACATGGCACATCGGCCGCATGTATAAAAGGGATTAGTTTTCGCGTCGACGCGTAAGCACACAAAAAGGAATCACGGTGAAAAAGCTTCAAACGTGGATTTGCCTTTTTGATATTATTTCTTTCTTATTCATATCTTTTGAGCGTTCTTTTATTCGGGATCCAGCGCGTGAAGAGACGGTTAATAGAAAAGAGCGATTCCAATAATAGCGCACACAGAGAGAAAGGAAAATATATCCTGGCTTATTTGTCGTGATATTTCATACAATCTACTTTGCGAAGAGAGATGCGGGGATTATGGGATGATCATCCCCCCTTCTTTTTCTTTTTTTTTTTTTTGCTCCTTTTCTCCGAGAAGGATTATGATTGTGTAGAAGCGTATCATTTGATTGCTGAACCAGCCTTTTCACGGGCACGTATATAAATTTTTTTGTCGTGTTTGCACAAAGTATAACGAGAAACTATGAGAGGAATTATGAAAAAAATTGAGAAGAGTACATTATGCAATCATTCGGTGAGTGAAAACTGTCACTTTTAGTGCGGTGATAGAAATTTTGTTTTCGAATTTCATTAATCCAACAAATATAATAACACAAATGCCAAACAAAATTATTACGTTGCTAGTAGCTTTTGGCGACTAACTTGCTCATCCAGATTATTAAATTTTTAGAATGTTAAAGAATTCATACAGAATGTATTTGTATTTTTTTTTTTTAAAATTCCTATTTTTATTTGATCGACTAAGAAAGTATTCATTTCAAATTAAAAAGAATATATCGCGAAATAAAATCAGAAGTGAACATCCTACTACGGTGTTAAAGTTTGGCTAAAGCGCTCATTTGAATGTTTTGATGAATGAGCTTTAATTTTAACATAACATTTAAACATGTAATATCAAATCAATTACGTATCAAATTTAATTCTAATTCTATGACAAGGATGTTAGCATTATATATTATATAATTCAAAATATATCATACAATATTTTCTGCTAACCGGGAAAGCTTTTAAAGGTTGGAAATTATCGAGAGGGACAATGATCTTTTGAAAAAGTTGCCATGAAAATAAAAATAATCCTCCTGCCTCTTTAAACAACTCATACCTTTCCGAAAAGTTTCGAGAGGGAACTGGAGTACATTTCTGTAAAAGCGCTTATTGCAAAAAATAAATTAATTAAGATCGTCTGTTATGTTTTTTTCAATGAAGTCATTCAGATTGCAAAGTTAATGACGTACCTGACGATGGTTTCAATATTGGTTGGATATCCTCGAATCTGTCATCAGATCGAACATCAAGTACCTAAATTTTAACTAATCTTATTGAGATAATATTAAATAAATAAAACTATTTGTAAATTTCTTTGAAATATATATGCACGTATTTGAAATACAATTCTAGGTCACACAGAAAATTATTTAGAAGTTGGTGAACGAAGTGTCAAAACTTCGACAAAATGCTCTCTGTTCAAACGTTTGCTGTGAAAACCTTTGCTGCTGGTATATTTTCACTTTATCGCAGGTTCCAGATTTTATACGAAGTTCGAAGATCTTATAATAACAAATTAAGGAGACAAAACTATTTTAAATGAATGAAAAAAATAAATATTTTAAATACCTGTGAGCAAGTATATGTTTCCATAAGGAAAAAATGTTGAAGGACCCGAAATTCGCAAATGAAAGATTTAGTTAGCATTTTTCCAAACAGATTTTAATATGTCTTCAAGATTGCAAAGTTAAAAATAATTCATATAAGTTTGCAAATAAATGGCAAAACAAAACAAATGAATTGTCCCAAGTTAAATTAAAAGGCTTAGAAACAAGCGTTTTAAAAACAGAAATTCAAAAAGTGTCACTTTATAATATTTTTTATTTATTTCTAATTGACTCTATTTTGTTTCAAAAATATTCGACAACCCGATCTATTCATAATGTTTTTAAAACCAAAAATTTGCATGTAAACAAACGGTTTGTATGTATGGTTTTAAAACCCACCAATCTGCATCACGGAAAAATAGGCAAATAAAGCAATAATTTTAATTGTTTAAATATTTTTATTTCGAAAAATGTTAATAATAGGTTTCAAATTAAGATATTTTTTCTAGTAATCTTTATTTTTTAAATGTTCTTAAAATTAACACATGTAGATCGTACCTTTACTTTTTTTGTCTGCTTTTCTTAAGAACAAAATCCGTAATTCATTAAGTCCCATATTTGAATAAAATGAATAATTATTATCTGCAACAATATACGGATTCTGTATATAATCGGGAACTAATAATAATTATTTCCGGATTGTACATAGGATTTTTAACTTTTCAATGTCTTTCTTTTTTTCTAATTTATCTTATTTTAGCTTTTTTCATTTTTTCCCATTTATATACAAATATTTAATGATAATGCTGTAGCTGAAAAATGTAATCTATATGCAATTTGTAGTATTTATTCATTATGTTAATTTGAAAAATTCTTCATAATCATTACAAAGTAATTTAATTGATAATTTTCTTTTACAAATGAATGGTCCGGTAACGTTGCATTTAAATATTAACTTACTTGTACTTAATTGATTTTAAATATTATAATCTTTTCTTTAAACATCGCATGATCTGATTTTAAAGCGTTCATCAATCAGTTTTTTTGGAAGGTCATTTGTTTGCTTAAGTTCTTTAGAAAAAAAAAGAAGAAAGATATTGAAGTTTTAAAACTTGTTAAAATGAAAATTGCTTGCTGAATTATTGTTTGCTAAAATCTTGCTTTTAAATGGATACGTAAATACAAATGATAAATAAATGTTTATTAATTTTCCTTTTTTTATAATTGAAAGGAATTTGCCTTTTCCTACAATTACAAAGAAATTGATAGATAATATAGAATTATGTTAATATTTTCTCATTATGTAACAATGATGTTTACTAACATTAACTTCAAAATTTTTATCAATTTTATTTTATATCGTTTTAACTTAAATTAGGATTACAGACAACTATATGAATCGGGAATATAGTCGTATTTGATTTTCTATATGATTATTTATAAGACTGAAAATTACGATTTTACGGAATGAGCTTATTTCAAATTACTGCATGCGAAAATTTAAAAAAGGAGAACTATTTATTATATAAAATAAAAATAGAAATAAAAATTCTGCTTTGAAATTTAAGCACAGGAAAATATTTTTACATTGATTTTAACACTGTCAAAAGCCTGAGACGATTGTTTTCACAGAATAACGAAATTAATTTAATTTCATCACAATAAAAATATTTTTTCAGATTAATTATTAAATTAAATTAAAAAGTTACTTAAAATTGAAAGAAAAGTGTTCAGAAATAAATGTTATTACAAAAAACGTCCATTTTTAAAACTGTGTAAAATTCTATTTTCTTAGATAATTTTTTGGGATAAATTTCTTTTCTGAGTTAGTTTTCAAAAGTGCTATTACAAAAATACCAAAAACTGAATTAATTTTTTAACAAAGACTAAAAGGTTGAAAATTTTTTGAATGAAGCATTTTTTTCTTTTATTTAGAAGAACAATGTGCTAATTTTTGTCAAACTTAAATAAAAATTGTAAATTTGTATAAAAATCATGTAAATATTCATCTCATATAATTCAATGTAATTTTTTTTATGAACAGAATGATAATATGTCGTAGAATAAATGCGGTAATAATAATGAAATATGAATTATTTTGGATCCTTTTTCAGATAATAACTTTTCAAAATGTCATAAAATTTTGAAATTCTACTGACAAAAATTCAGAGCCAATAAATTCTGGAAGGAATGGCAGCAAACAAAGATTTGTAATATTTTAAATAAAGCAAATACTAATCCTTTTAAGTCAACGAAATAGATTCATCTTTGTTGTTTTATATAAAGAAATAGGTTATTATGCTTGAAACAGAAAAAAAATTATATATGTTTGATAAAAGCGATTATGAAAAATCAAAATATTAAATAATTTGCGTTCTATTTCAAAGTTTGAAAGAATGCATTCTTAAAAGGGAATAATATTATATCGAGGGGGAATATTATAGGCTGATAATAATCTTTAGCAATATCCTTGAATATACGGGTACAAGCTTATATAAGATGAAATGGGTCTCATTAATTTGACATTGATTAAGTCAGCAACTGTTATTGCTTCAATTTTGGATGAAAAATAATTATAATGAAATAATTTTATTTATAAAAATTTTACAGATAAAGAAAGTTTTTAATTTACACTGTGCACACAGTATTCAATTTCGAATATGAGTTTGGCCATATTCCAAAGATTCTAGCAATTTTCCCATGAAGTTTAATTTTCTTATCTTTGATAACGTATTGTTTTTTTAAATTTTCATATGTTATTTTTTAATAATGCTATTGTTTTTTTATCATGGAAAATATTGCAGATCAAAATGCATATAAATATTGAAAGATAAAGTTGATCCATGGACTAATAATTAAGGATTACGAACAATAATTTTAAATGGATTTCTTTATTATGTATGGTTGTTAATGTTACATAATTAGAGAAAGATGTTCCTATTTTCAGAGTTTAAATTTCCCTTTTTAATCTCTAAATTTTTTTAAAAATTTCCAAATAAATTTGGTTTTATTTGATCAAAGTCACCGCATCATCTTAACCCAATCCTTAAATATTTTCTAGTAAATTTGTGAAATTAAACTGAAAGTATTTAGGGCTTAGAAAGGCTTCAAAAGAAATTAAATGTTTAGATCTTGATCATGCCCAACACAGATCTTCTGAGGAGATGATAAGAATTTATATCTTCTATGGAATTATTAAGATCTTCTATGGAGATCCAAAAAAGATGGCCGAATTATTTATTTCAGGTGAAAAAAAAATCAAATACATACTTCATCAAAGCTTTTTATTGATTTTCATTCTGTTTTATTAGTATCATTCCAGATTTAATCCATGTCTTGAAAAAAAGATCTCTTTTTTTTCCCTACAAGTAAATGCGAAACATGCTTAGAATTTCCAAGGATTTTTTCTGTTCCTTCTGGACCTTGTCCTGTGAGACGAGACATAAAATTGAGGGGGAGTATATATGATTATTGATATTGCTCTTGTGAGATAAGTTGGTCAAATAGAAAACAGGAAAAAGGGAGGAAAAAGTGAAACCCCCTGTAAAAAAAAGGGGGGCCAGAACGAAATGAAAGAGGCTGGCTTTTTTGAAACAATCGAGGCCGTATTTCCCACTGGGGGATATGAAAAGGCCCAGACCAATGCAATTTCAGCGAGCCACGATGAGGTGCAAGCGGGCGTAAAAAAGGAGAAGGCTGTATAAAAAAAGAGCAAGGGACGCCTTTCTTTATAGGTGGTGTCGAGGTCCCCAGGGTCGGATAGGGCCAACGTGGATGAACCTAGGCTATTGTTTTTAATTCTCCCTCGAGTAACAAGGCTTGTTCAGCCTTTATTACATGTCGGAGATTGGATCCGAAGCCTAACTGCCCGACTCGATTCTACGGTGGGTTTGTTTTTCTATGGAATCCTGGCTCAATTGGGTAGAAGATTTCTTCCAATTGCTTCGCTAGGACTTAAGGTTATGTGTGGACTGGGCAGGCAATACGAGAAAAACGGCTCTGCCATTCTATTCTCCCAGATCTTTTTTTTTCTTTTTCCTTTCATCTATTATTATTTTGGGGGGACAGCAGTTCTTTTTCCACGTGTATGAAAGAAAAGATGAAATGATCTGTTCCGAAAAGAAAGGATTGGATGGAGTTACTTTCACATAAAGAATTCACCTTTCTTCGCTTATTTTGTTTTGGAGGTATAAAGATTGGTATATTTGAGTGGTAAACATTTTTCTTCGTTAACTGTAGAGTTTTCTTCGTCGCCTTTATTGGTTTGGTGAAATGAAACGGAATACGCAGGGGACAGTATTTATTAGGATTTGTATCATTTATATTTTTTTACACAGATTTATCATTTGTACTTTATAAATTAGATTTCATCTTTTATTCAATATTTTTTAGTGAAATATTTTGAGGCGATTTGGACTTCATCTATTTGGGTAACATTTTTTATGTCAATATTAAGATAACATTTAACATTTTACTATGAATTTTAAAAAATCTTATGTTTACACTATTTTAAATACATTATTTATATAATTGTACCTGTAACTGTGAGGTGTATTGGGTGTTTATCAATATGAAAATACTTTGTAAAAAGTCTTTGAAATATAAAAATTAATTTTTTATAATATTTGATAATTAATAATAATTTTTTTTAATGATAATTTTTTTTATAATTAATTACTCATAAATTCTTTAACTTTAAAAGGAAAAAAAAAATATAATTGTTTACTAGTGAAATACAGTAAAATGTTTTTATAATTAAGTAACGAGAGAAATGTAAAATTTAATCTTTTCAAAATTCTGAATATAAGAAAGGATTTTTTTAAATTTATTTCATTTAAATCTTCCCTATATTGTAACAGATTTTATATAAAGGCAGTTTTTCAATAAGACCAAACTTTGAAAAAGTATTTTTGATTTTTGGAGAAATATACATTTTTAATCTTATAATAAAGATGGATGTGCTTACGAGTGTGTTGGAGCTCTGTGAGCCAAACTGTTTGACCTACAGCTATCAATTTGATCCAGATATATTTTTGAGGGTATGAATGTGCTTCTTGGAGCGACTTTTTAAAATTTTAATTAATTGTTACGATAAATTAAATTTTGATGTTTCCTCGCAATAATCTTCGAACGAAAATAAATTTTATATTATTTTCAAGTTTAAATAAGCGTCTTTTCAATGATTGCGATTTCTTTGTTATGTTCTTTAATCTAGATTAAATTAATTTGTAAACATATTTTAAAGTATATTTTGCGACAATACTTACTTTGTTTGGAATAAAATAGAAACCATTTTTATGGTGTCATCAAATATTTGATCACATGATTGAAACTTAAAGAAGGATACTATGTAGTTTGTTTAGTATCTATGTATTTTGTTGAGTGAAGTTACAATACCACCAAATTTAGAAGATATTTGAACAGGACGCGGTAGCTCTATGATATTATGGAACTAGTTTCCTTCCATTAAAAAATTCATAGACGCAATAAATAAAACATATATATGATTATTGAAATAATACGGTCTTTACTTCTGACAATTATCACCTGCAAACCAGTTGGTCGCCTAGGATGACTAGTTATGAATAAAGACCAGATTAGGATTTAATACTTCTTAATGGATTATTTTTGAAAAATCATTTTTAGTCTTTAGAGAAACCCAGATTTAAGCTTACACATTTTTAAGATTTATGCTTATGATTAAGCTTAAGCTTATGCATCTGCGGGGAAAACCATATATTTTCTTTATCTCAATAACTGATGTTTCTTATGCAATGTGAAAATATTTGTAGAATAAACCTAATAAGAAATAATAAAAAAATACGCATTCATATAAGCGACCAATTAGTTTATTTAATAAATTATAATGGTTAATTAATGCTATATTATTTTTTATTTATAAGTTACTGCATTTTGTTCTTTATCATTTTAATTAAAAATACCAATACTATTTTAAACATCACTTAAATTTTTTTTTAAAAAGCATCATAATTTTATTATTGATATTCATACACATAAATGAGTTATAAATTTTCAAACACTAAAAATGTTAAATAAATATGACAAGGATCTATTTTTTCACTATCTTTTGGTAGAAATTTTTTTTCAGATGAGCGATCGATTTTAATTACGAATCTAATTTGTTTCTAATTAAAAAATATTTAAATCAAATCCAAATATTTGAATAAACTGTTAATTTCTTAGAAAAGACATCAGAAAAGGATTGAAATGAGATGGTATTTAATAAAACACACAGAATGCTTTTAAAAACATTTTTAATACGATTCTCCTTCCAAATAGTCCCTCGATGGATTCAGTTTTTGATAACCTTTTCAGAAAGAAGAGGGGGAAAAATCAATTTCTGTAAACCAATCTCCCTCATAGATCCATAGAGAAAACTGTGGATGGAAAATGATAAACAATTCAAAAGTAATACACCATCAATTGATTCCTCCGTATAAAGGGAATCAGCAAAAGTTGGAAGTAATGAAAACGTAATTGAAAAGATCGGGACTCTTTGCCGAATGATGACGGCCCTCAGAGTCAAAAGTTAAACGAACAAAGAAGTGCTTTAAAAGTTCGTTCCCCATACAAGTTCAGCAAAAGCGATATCAACCATGAACCGCCATATTTGGACACCATTTGAAAACGCTTCACCATGAAATTACTCTATGGAATAACTTGAGAATTCCCTAAATTAATGCTGAAACTTGAAAAACTTTTTATTGTTTTATTATAAAAGATCGATGTATAATACAGAAGGTTTCTTCAGTGTTCTCATTAAAGATTTCAAGAAAAATCCAATTCATTTTATTCTAAAGTTTAAAAGATTTCTGATGGTTTAGTTGTGTTCCAAAAATGCTCACAAGAACAATGTGAAGGTGCATACTTTATTATCTAGAAAAACGTGTATTGAATATACGCAACACAGGCTACAAATTCACTGTGAATTAACTTTATTTAATCCGCAAATTTCAGTTAACAGCAAAGCTGTAGAACGCACGTCAGAAAGAAAAGACGCTCTCTCAAACTAAGCCAACTAACGTAGCTCGTTCTCCGAACTGATCTGATCTTCACCTTAAGCTGCACCATTCAAATAGCGTCCCACTAAAGTGGGCTGGGCAAACTCAGAAACAGTGCACTCGTTGCAGAGAAGTCTTGAAATTTCTTCAACATTCTATAAGAACAAATCTTTATTTCTTAGCTTCTGCTACACTTGCGTGTAGTAAAAACCGTTAGCGACCTCACTGCGATGTCAACACAACTATGTCGTGATATTAGACAAATATGGTGATCTGTTGTAACTCCCCTTAGAACGATCTTTTCTCGCTGACGCGCGATTCCATTACAATTAATTTTATACAATTAAGCTATTTAGAAATATTTACACAAAAATTCAATCATATTTACAATATTTACATCTAATTTACTCAAAATTCTCAATAGGTGATATTTTTCATTATCTTTTTGTGAATTACTTCTCAAAGTAAATTATTTCTACCATTCAATACACTCTTCAAATATTATTTAAAACAATTAAAATTAGTTTCAATTAAAATAAAATAGAACAAAGCAATTAAAAAATTTAGATCAATTGATATTTAAATATTTAAATATACATACACATATATATATATATATATATTCATTTAATGCCTTATAGTTGAAAATTTTTACTTCGAAAATTCAAGTTTTTTGATATCATGTAAATGAAATGTTTAGATTATCACACAGATCCTGCGTTTTTGTGCTCAGAAACTTAAGTAATAAAACATTTTTGAATTTTCACATTTTTTTTTCAATAACGGTTGAAGCTGCTTACAATTTACTGAAACCACATAACCACATAATTGTTTGAAGGCAAAATCACCATGAAAAGCCGAAAATGCATGCTTTAATTAAAGGAATCTTAACTAAATATTATAATACACAGTTCTTAGACATAATTTTAAATAATTTTATGTTCTGTAAATATTTTAGAAAAAAAAATGGATTATTCATTGCATCTTAAAATATATTTGAAATTAAATTTAAATAAGTTAAATTTGATCAGCCAATTGATTTTACTTTTATCCTCATATCAATATTTTTCTTCAACTCCACCCCCCTTTAGCCTTGAATTATCTGGATAAAAAGAAGAAAAGAATCAGAAATGGCTGTGGGTTGCAGTTCCTCATTTCGAAATTTCTTTCCCTAAAAAAAAGAGCAGTCAGCGATGAAACACCTCAACTCCCTACGGGTGCGCTCGGGTGAATTAAAGCGGAAAATCGAATTGCCTGTACGGAGAAGTCCTCTCTAGAACGCACCATTGGGAAACGATATTAATTTGTTGGGAACGTACGGCGTGAGAAAACCGGGGGTGAGGAGAGGATCAGGAAGGCCCCCTTCCACTGATCCCCGGGTGCGGCGTGTGGCGTAGGTTTTTAAAACGTCCCGGGACACAGTACAATAGGGCCCAAATAGACATTTTGTGAGCGTAAGTTTTTTTCATAAAAAGAACGCGAATTTGATTAGAATCCCATCTATTCTAGGGTGGTCGTGACAAACGAGCCTGAAGTGCCATTAGTTTAAGTTGGGTGTCACACTGTGTCCGCTTGAAGAGGGAGGGGGGAGGCATCCCTGGTATCGCTTTCATGTCCTTAAACAGCCTATTTTCCGGACGATTTTTTTGACATGTTCCTTGGAAAGGCACCTGAAGAGAAATTGCTGAACGCCAGCACTTTGTTGACGCAATTGTGCGTGCAGATTGCAGGAAGTTATGATTAATTATTTTCTTCAAGTGTGAAATAGAGCATTTTTTTAATGTAAGATCTTCAGCTTTCCTAAGTACCCTCTTTTCGTGTGCTATTTTTCCATCTGATCAATTGTTATATATTGACTATTGTTTGCTCACACCATCTCACCTCATTTTTTTTCAATAAATGTAAAAAAAACAAAACAATAAAACTGCTGAAAGAAAAAGCAGAATTTTGACTCAAAACTACTGAAGGAATGAATAAAAATAAATAAACGAACAAGTATGTTTTATGGAACTAGAAATTAGGAATGAACTTTTATTTTATTAAAGTCTATAAATGAGTATAACCTATTAGAATTTTATTTTCAAAATATGAATTCCAATTCATACGAAAGTCAAAACAATATTATAAATATAATAAAGAAGGATATATTTGGCAACGTTATATAATTAAATGAAAAAAAAAGTAATTATTTAACCGTGTCAAAGCTAATGGTTTTTAATATAAATTATTTTGATAGTTTATATCACAAATTATTAATTAGTTGTTATTTATGGTTTTCGGTATCATTTTGAAAAGTTGCAGTTCAACTTATGTAAGTAAAGTAAACAAAAAGGGAAGACATATGGAAATTGTTCCATTTCAATTTCTGTCTTTCTTCCATTTCAGTTTCTGTCTTTCAATTCTTTGCTAAATTTTTTTCTTACTATCTTTGAAATAGGATATAGAAATAGTCAATAAGGCTTATAGGTTACTTCTAAAGGCCAAAAATATTTTTTAAATTATGCCAATTTTTTTTTAAAAAAATGTAATGCTCATTTACTTAGAAAGTTTTATTGAAAATATTTAATTAGTTGTTCTTTTCAATGCTTTTTATTTAATCAATTTTTTAATTGCTTAAAATATTTTTTCTCCATTCATAGCATATTTATATCTTTTAAAACGTTTAGATAATCTACTTTAAAAAAGTTTATATAACTGACGGTAAGATCATAAAAATTATTAAAACATTTAACAAAAAATAATTATTTCCTTCTTTTATTACTGAGAGGAAAAAAAAAACAAGATTTATTTTTGTCCAGACATTTTCAGCAGCATCAATATCGTTAACAGGATAATAATAATAAAAAAACATTTACCGTTGGGAAGGATACACAATCCACTCCTATTTAGCCTATCCAGCATGCTACAATTTTTACGTTCATCATGCTTGATTCCCTAATTTTAAGCTAATTTTAAAAGGATTTATTATTTTTAACTGATTATATTAAATCTTAATATTGTGGCAATTTATATCTCCGGTTATAATATAGTTCCAGAAAGGTTTTATCATTTATTTTAGAAAAAAATACTATAAGACTATTAAGTACCTTCTTTTAGCAATGCCTTTCAATTTATTTTGGGTTCACTAGCAATTATTCTTTAAAAAATTATTGATTTCAGAATATTATTAAAAGTATGAAATTGATAGATGGTGCATTTATAAGCCTTTTCTTATTTATCCAATAAAATATAAAAATGATTACGCATGCATGTTTTCAAAAAAACTTCTTTTTTAATAACTGTTATAAGGTTCGCCGGCTTTCTGGCACAGAGGTAAAGCGTCTTCCTCGTGTTCTGTGAATCCCGGGTTCGAGTCCCGGTTCGGGCACAGTTGTTCTTCTGTGTGCCATCTGTGAGACGTATGAATGTGCCCCCCCCTGTAAAAAGAGGCTGTGTGAGTGTGTTTCATCCTCATATGAGCTACAAGTCAGATTTCTGCCTCGGGTGATCAGGAGTCCATACCCTCAGTAGCTACTGCCCCCATCTTTTCATGGCAAAAAGCGGACACGACATCATCATCAAGGTAACATTTGAAACTGAGTATTCAAAGTAAGTTTCCAATTAATTCCGGGGAATTTTGAAATTGGTAAAATCTGCATAAGATCTGTCGTAATCAAGCTTTACTTTTGCGTTTCTTATAACGGTGTAGTTAGCTAAAAAAATTTCGAACTGACAGATGAAGAGTTACAAAGAAACTACAAGAAATTGTTAACCCTATTTACTCCTTATGTACAATGTTTAAGTTAACAAAAGTTTATTGATAAGGTAGCTATAAATAGCTAGTAGATCAGAAGCTAAATAATATACTTAAAAAGTTATCAGAATTATCCTAAATAAATCATTTTAAAAACCTATAAACTACATGGTTTCCTACTTCATACCTCTTTTTTAATCAACGAAAATTTATTTCTTTCAATTTTCAAAGCAATCTTTTAACTTAAAATGATGGATTTTTCTTTGCTTCATTGATGTTTTTTTATAAATGTATTTTTTCATAAATTTAAAAACGCAAATATTTATTTTATAACTTAATCAAAAACTCTTTATCTGTAAAATAGTCAAATACCTTAATATTCAATTCTTCTAAAGAGTATTATTTTTTAGAAAAATTTATATGTCATTAAGAAATTACTAACATAATTAAAGAAAAACTAGTATATTAGAACAGAAATGAATAAAAATTCACCAACAAAATTTCTATTTCGAGTAAATAATCTTTATATTTACATATACAAGTACATAACTATAAGTAATAAATATGATACAAGCATAGGAAATATTTATTTTTCTTTTAGAGCTTCTTATTAAAAATGCAATATGTTTCATTTAAGAAATTAAAACATTTTTTTTATTGACAAGAGATGTTCAATATCAATTTCTTAAAATGTAAAGTATTTTAATGATTCTGGAAATTTATAATAAATATAGTTTTCGAAATCAAATGCTCATAAATTAACTTATCAAAATGTAATATTAAAGCCCTTATAATAAAAATATAGATTTTTCAACTTTTCTTAAAAATATATATTTTTCAAATTTCCGTAAACATACCTAAATAATTTACAAAATTACAAACATTAAAGTTTATATATATTATGCAATTTGCAAGATTATTTTCATTATTCTAGATAGATAGGTACTTTTAAGATGCTATTTATATTTGTATAAAAAGCATTTATTTATAATGGAAAATAACATGTTTTCTTCGATTTTTCAAATTAATTGGCATTCAAGTTTTTATAAATCTTTCTTTCTTTTTTTAATCAATTAAAGACTGGTTTCCTAGGATTATAGATCCTTTCCATACATATTATGTTAATTTTTTTAGATAAATTTAATCAACATTGTTATTTTTTGAGGGTACCGATTTATAGTAGAAAATTTGTTTATTCTAACCTAAGAAATTTTTGATTGCTACTGAAACATAAATACTTGGAAATGTATATTCTTATGATGTTTTATGATGAAAACAACTGATTCTTTACAATAGAATTGCTAAATTTTACATTTTATGCAATGTCACATAAAATTCCTCTTACATTTCAAATTTCAATGATTTCTTTTTTGTTTCCTAAACTGACCAAGTTTCTTTAAAAAAAAAAGTAAATTTCAGTTCTTTTAAGTCTACTTGCCATTTCAAAAGAACCATACCGCAACAGTTGCAAAATGTCCAAGAAAAAAACTTCCTTTAAACATTTCCATTTATAAACCACTTACTGTTTCCTTAAAGAAGCCATTCCTGGAAACAACATATCCGATTTAGAAAAAGGAATAAAAAAAAAGGAATAAATAAAAGTAATAATACCAAACCCTTTTAGCGAGTGTGGAATGCTTAAAATATAACTTCTCCAGAAAAACAGAACCCAACGCCGAGACGGAAAACAAAAATTGGAATTACTTATATCGTCAAATCAACAATAACCCAAATTATCTAACTTTTTAGTTTATTTTTTGACTGTTGTTGCCATCGGATGAAGAGAAGAATTGATTAAAAAGTATAATGAGGGAACGGGTCTAATAAACGGATGAAAGAAAAGTTACCATCGGGAGAATTTGTCCATCTAAGAATATAGAGGAAGCGAAGTGAAAGAATAATAATAATCTCAATCGCGATATCGAGGAATTGATTTACGAAAGAAAATCACAAATGATGAATTGCAATATGTGTTATCGGCGTGTCTAACTCTCAAAGAAATGTGTGCCGTGTAAGGCCAAGAGAAAACTTTATTGAGAAACAATGGTTGTATTTTTTTTCTTTCTTCTTCCTTTCTTCTTTTCTTTTTCCTTTTCTTTGAATAATTTTTTTCCAGCCTTTTTTTGGATTGTTTGAGAGAGTCGAAAGATTTCGGCGAAAATTGATTTTTTAAGACGTATTTCTTCTTGTATTTCGGATCTTCCAAGAAGAAAAAAGTTTGGAAATGGCTTTCTACCTGAATTACCGCTGGGAAAGGGATTGTTGAAACGGTAATTATTCGATATATATGACTTTGAGAGACATAATTTCTTCTTTTTTTAAACATAGATAGTAAAAAAAAAATAATCTGGATATGAAAGACACATTAAAGGATGTTAATACGTTACTGAACTTTTAAATTTATTATTATCTTAATAGAATTCATTCTATTTATTAATTCTTTTTTAATAATTCCGTATTATATTGATGTTGTTACCATACATTTCTTGATTCTGATTAATATTTAAACCTTATTTTGATGTAGAAAATATTATGCCTGAAATAAATGAGGCATGGATTATGCAAATCCCAATTTTATTGCCTATATGTGGAGCTCTTGTTTCTTATTTATATATAAAAAATAATCAATTAAAACAAGAAAAGCTCCCCTGCCCCAAATACTGATCCGATTTCGCCATTATTTATTCCCAACTAAACATCTTATCCCTAGTCTAAATGGTCGTTTGTCCATTAATTCCATATTTTAAGAGAAATATCATAAACTTTGCTTCACTGCATGAAGTGAAGCCCTTTCAACATATCCCCAACAGCCACTACTATATAGATCTCTCAAGCATCAAGATCATCAAGCATAATATAGTTCCCTTATCATGCATCCGTTCCTGCTTTTAGTTTAGAGATAAATTAAAAACAGTAGCCTGAGTAACTGATTCTTCCTAAATAAAATTTTAGCACATTCTCTTAACTTCAGCAACTAGAGCGATTTCTACATTTTGCAAAGAATAAGTTTTTTTTTATGTTAATACTATTTAAAAATAAAGTATAAAAAAGTAAAAATAAATTATAAATTATAAATAATTAAAAAATAATTATATTAATTTTCTACTGTTGTGATATATCAAAGTTGGTTGATAAGATTAATTGATTTTTTAATATAGTTGACTGTAACATAGTAATATAGTTTAATATATCATCGGCAAGCAGTATTTGAATTATTTTACAAAGTAAATTTATGTACTTTGAAACTCCATAGATTCTAAATAAAGGCTTTCTCTTTACTAAAATAAGTAAACTATCCAGTCTCCATTGGCAGTCGTTTAATCAGTGACGTTAAATCCCACAAAAGACAGTGATTACTTTGTTCTTGCCATCCAACTACATATTGTCTTGAGATTTGTAATGACACCTCATCGTTTTTTCTTTTTATCCGAAGAAAAATGCAATGCATTTCAAGATGTTGGTGGATATTTGACATATTTCATGTGAGATGAATTGATTTTATTCTTCTGGTCAGTTTAATGAATCACGCCCCATGATATAATCATTGAACTGTTCCGAATGAAGTTTATGTAATTAGGAATGTTTGAGAAGATGAAAATATCAAACTTTAGCTGCCATGATTATGCCTGTGATTGGACTATCTGTCTGATTCGATTACCTCTTTCTTTGATGTCCCCCTATTATAGTACTGAAGAGAGCAGTTAATTAGATATTAAGTATGAATAACATGCAGATCATGCGTTAATCCTTATATTAAAATTAATTAAAACAATATTAATATAATTTTGCTGGAGCATTAAGAGTAATTAATTGCTGATGTCTTCAGTAAAAGGATCATGTCATCATCAAAGAAGAATATCAGCTTTACGACTAGATGTTACTCATGTTAGAATTTCAAAATGGTGTAAAGACTTAAATTTCTATCTTGACCACGTTAAAATCTAAAAATTGTGATCTCACTCTAAACATCGCACGGCTTTTTCTTTAAATAGACACGGAGTATGGCTGAAAAATAAAAAAAAATTAAGTTTTTGTATGACAAAAATGGAACCTTTTTTCTTAAAATGTTAGTATAATAGAAGTATTTACTGAAATATAAATAATAAGATCGAAAGATTTCAAAAAAATTTAAGCATAGTGAACTTTTCAACATTTAAATATTTTATTCAAATAGCATAATGCATATTTAGAAATGCCATTCGAAGCACTTTTCCAATTGGAAATTTGCTAATCTCTAACCGTTTAGAAATTAGCCTTAGGACCATGGAATGGCAATTTTGCATAGCAAATTGATATTTAGAATTCTTCGAACTTAAATTGATTATTTTTTATGTTAAGTAATCAAAGATATTACTACCACGTAGGATTCATTTTTCTTCACTCACATAGTTGCATCATTTGTGAATAACATACATAATCGACGTATTACTCTTACTTATTAGTCAATTTTTTTTTAATTTTGTTTTTTTAGTTATATATTTTTATTCATAATAAAAGGAATATACTTAGCCCTTTTCTACTACGTATATAGTTTTTAAGTGGGAAATATAATCCTCTGTGTTATCTTTGCTAAGCAAAAAGATGTCATAAGTAGATCCAAATGAAAGTATTTATGATTTTGAATTTAATTAAAAAATTATTTAAAATGAATAAAACTAAAAAAATCTGATAATAAGTAGCTATCCAACTACAATCATTGTTATGTTGTGTAATTAAGAAGAAACAATTTGTATTAGAAAACAAATTAGGCATAAAAGGAATCAAGACTCTTTCCGCTTATATTTTAAAGTCAATATTCCATCATTATATATATGCAGTACTCTTTAATATCTTTCTAAATAAAGAAAAAATGAAATAACCGGTGACAAAATGCTGTGAAAGCACCTTTATTATTTAATAACAATCCCGTTATTCAAACAAGTTGCTGTATCGTTCTTATATCTTTCATAATTGCTCTTTCATATGGACTTTCTTTCAAATTGATAAATTTTGATACATAAGAAATGTTTCTCTGAAAATTAAAACAACATCGGCGCAAATCTTTATTAAAATAATTATCTGATTGAATGGAAATAATTACGAAAAAAAAACTTTCACCTAATGACAGTAATCAATTGTTTCTTAACTGCACATCAACTATACTCATTAACGTTTTCTTAAACTTTGTTTATGAACTTTTGAAGGCTCACGCTAAATTAAGTTTGGGTAAAACAACACAGCCCATCTGTCCGAAAGATATATTTTTCCTCAAAAAGTCCATTAGAAAGACTGGACCATCGCCTAATTATCCCCTATGACACTAATTGAAAGTTATTTACAGACGAACGCTCTCGAAAAGTTCTAATGGAAAAATAACGAAGACCTTTTCCGTTAATCCCCCAATCAACTAACAATTATAACTCTGCGATCATTAAGAGAAAAGTGCGGAGGCAAAAAAGCCAAAGAAAACTTCCTCTTCTCTTCAGGAGCTTTCAAGTGGAATCCACCGAATTTTTAAAAAAGGATGATTTGATACCCTCTGCAAACTCAATCTGCGCGACATTTTAGTCCATTATTGAAAGGCAGCCGCATTTTTTTTTGCCCGCCGCCGAGGAGGAAACTATAACCTCCCACCAAAACTCCGGGGCGGCCCCATTCTTTTCTTATATTGGCAGATAAATGCCTGCGGATAAAGCGCTATATTTTAAGGGCGATGGAGCCATTATTATGCAAATGATGCCGATATAATTAGCCAATCTTAACTTTATGAGTGCCTTCGCAAATTCCAGCTGAGGCTTTGGGAAAACTTGAGCCAGCCATCTGCGCCCCATCCATCCGGGGCTTTTAAAAGGAAAGGAAAGGACTCCATTTTTAAAAGACGTTCCTCGCAAGGAGCGGCGAGATAATGGTTTTTGAGGGCGAAAAAATGCCCTTCGCCCCCTTTTATGAGATGAGGGCTTATTTCTCGAAGGAGAGAGGGCGCCCCGGTGAATCTGATTTAAAATTCGATTCGCTTAATAATTAAACGGTTCTTAGGAATGGGAAAGAGATCGTTTGGGCTTCTTAACTTTGGCGAAATGAGAGAATATGCAGATTTTGGGTCATTTGAGTGTTCATTTGGTCTAAATATGTATATTTTTATATAGTGTTTGATGAAAACCGAATTCTTCATAAATGCAGTGCTTATTTTTATAATATGGTTTAAATAAATGTGCTCTGAAGTCGAATTTTTTTTTCTGTTTCTTGATATATTTCATATAAATAAGATTATTTCTAAATCATCCAATTAGAACTTTCTGATGGCAAAAAAAAATGAAGCAGATTTTCTTTTATTTTATTTAAAGAGACTTCCAAATATTTAAGTTAATTCTTTTTATGTTATAAAATGCATAATTTGTTTATTATGAAATTAAACTTTGAAGTATCATTCCAGTTCTTTGTTATTAACGGCATGCTAAATTATTCTTGATATATTTCATACAAATAAGCTCATTTCTAAATTATCCAATTATAACTCTCTGATGACAAAAAAAATGAAGCAGATTTTCTTTTCTTTTATTTAAAGAGACTTCCAAATATTTAAGTTAATTCTTTTTATGTTATAAAATATATAGCTTATTTATTATGAAATAAAAAAAACTTCGAATTATCATTCCGGTTCTTTGTTATTAATGGCATGTTAAACTATATATGTTTTTTTAAATCATCATAATCAGAATTAATATGATTCACCATATAACAGTTATCTATTTATACTTACGCTTATATTTTCTAGTAGGAGCGGATAATTTATTTATTTTTCTGAATTTTGCCATGAAACGCTAAGCATAATTGTTTTTGTTGTTGTCTTCTATAATTATTTTTGTTATGGTTAAATAGTGATGCGGAAATAGATCCAAAATGTTACTTTTAATATTTTTTTAAAAAATTTGAAATTATTAATATTCAATAATTTATTAATTGTTTTGTGTCCACCAGATATAAACACAGCATCAATTTGGCAACATTTTTATTTTTAATATTAACATCATTCATATACGAAATGCCTTTATGAAAATCCTTTGTTACTGCAAATATTTCAATTACTTAATTAATAATATATATTTATAACTTCAATATTTTAGAAGAATAAAAAATATTAAAATTCTTTGAAAGTCGCAAAGTTAATTTGGATTTTTTCTCAAAATCTTTATGAAATATATGTACATTACATATATTTGTTAAGCATGATTAAAGAAATGAAATGTATATTTTTAAAGAAAATTTTGCCATATTTAAAAATTTGGGTGTTATTTTTCGAGACTGTTTCAAACAAGTTTTAAATGATAAAATAACGAAAACATTACCAGTTTAAGCAAGTGGGAAGATGTTGATAATATTTTCATGCTTTTTTAAATATTGATTGATATTGAAACATTGTGTATAAATGAGAATCTTTAACTAATTAAATTCACATTACTAATAATACTGCCTTTTGTAAATTGTTATTATTTATGTATTGCTACGCTGAAATATTTTGCACCTTTTATATCTCAACTTTAACAATTCTCATAATAAGTAAAATGTGAAAAATCTTTATTTGTAACTAGAAAAAGAAAGAAAAAAAAAGCTGCGAATAAGATTTTATTTTTAAAAATTTAATAATTCATTTGTTTGTTTGGTTAAATCCTAGATTCAGACATTTTAGAAGGTTTTAAGTTCTAAGTATTGTAAAAGATATTTTTTTCTAATATTTAATTATTGATAGGGGAAAAAATAGGGACCGGCCCTAATGACAAAAAGTGGATCCAAAAAGATAAATTTCTGAGAAAAATCTGCATTGTAAATTATATTCTCTCTCTCTCTCTCTAATATATATATATATATATATATATATATATATATATAATTTAATCTTAATAAATTTCTTAATTTTTAACTTAATTCAGCCCATATCAAAATATTCTCTTATTTCCTGATCCCATTCCTTCTTTTCTGTTTAATAAGATCAAATGAAGTTTTGTCAAAGTACTACGTTATCGGGTCCACGTGCCGAGTGTCACTGAAGTAAACATATTCTTCTCAAGAATCCCTGTGTTTTTCTTCTCAGGGTTAACACACGTGAGAATTCCTGTCAAAATTCGACATGTGTCAGATTTACGAGAATCTTATGGTATATAAGACCAGGGACAAATAAATTCGTACCCTTTACACCTTCGTATGTTTATGTGTCCACGCTGCTTCTACCTAATGCATGTCTTTCGAGATGGTATAAAACGAAATTAAAATTCAACCAGTATTTTCTCTGATTTTAACCATGACTCTGCTTCAAACAAAATTATGTGCTATGTTATATACATAACGTAATTACAGTTTGATAAAATATTTATGATTTAGATTTTGAATGAATGCATAGGTTACTATATATTTTTTGGATGAAATGAAATATCCAAATTTTCAAAGAAGAAAAAGCAGCATGTTTAGTCGTCAAAAAAGAAATATTAGCGAGTCCAAAGATTATACACCAGCAAATTAAATCTCTATTAAAATGTAAAAGTTAAAGCTTATAAATTTTTACAAAAAAGAATTTTTTCACAGATAAAGGAAACTTGAGACATATTTCTTTGATGTGTATCACAATAATAATGAAAAAGGTAATATCAAAGTATATATAACAATAAACAAAACAATTAATTTACTCTTCAATTAAATTTGTAAAAAAAGCAGAATAACATTTTTGACTTTAAAAAAATCAACGCATTTTGGAAAAAGACGAAAGAATTTAAAAAGTAAAAGGAATATGACAAAAATTGATTACTATTACAATTAATTTTTGTTCAGATTTTCAATAGGAGAGAGGCAGAATCAAAATTTTTTTAGAAAGTATTGCTTTTCTTATCTAATTTTTTCATATAATTGTACAAAAAGGATTGCGGAAGTAATTTCTTTGAAAAAATTACCATAGAGTAAAAATAAGTAATATTTTTCTGTACCAGATTCTAAGAAAATTCAAATTCTGCATGAAATTACTTCTTAGGAATGATGAACATAAATAAAATAATAAATTTTGAAAAGTAAATTTTTGGCAAAATTATCAAATAATTTATTCAATACATTTAACTACTAAATTTTTTCTTTATAAAAATTCCTTAAGTATGTTTCTGTGTTCATATTTGGGAAAGTCAAAATGATTTTTAGATTTTCATAAATTGTTCTAGTACTTTTTCTAAATTTTGGTATAAACTTCATAAATTAAAATAGAATTCATATTTTCACTCAAATTTAATATATCATTTCTCAATATTTCTGCAATTTATGTGCCAAAAAACAAATAATCTGTCCATTAAAAAAATTTTACATTTATAATATTTCACAAGATAAAAAAGAAAAAAGGAAAAAAATTCATGTTATTTATCAATATTTAAAGTTTCTGTATAAACAGGGCTTAATTCAACAATTATGTATCGTATTTTTAAAGTTATAAGATGTATTATTCTTAAGATTTTGAGAAAAGGAATTATTTCTAAACTGGAAAGAAGTTTAATTTATACCTACCTGTTTTTACCTTAAAAAAATTTCTCTTTTTAAGATATTGTTGTCTTCAAAAATTTAATTTTTATAAGCATTTTTAAATCTATTTCGTAAAAAAAGACAAATATAAATATTTTATAATTTTTTTAAAGAAAATTTCCTTTCAAATATAGTCAAATACCTTAAAAATAGTTTTCGAACTCATCATTGTTATTAGAAAACAAATCATGGCGTATTAATTTCATCACAAATATTATTATTCAAATATTTGATTTAGATTATCTGAAGTTTTGATTATTCAATTTTGCCATCACCGAAATTTAAAAGAATTACCATTAAATTCGCATTGAAAACGCATTTATTTTAAATGTTATTTTTGTCTCGTTTGCTTTAAAAAGTTGGCATTTTCTTTCAAACAGGGATAAAAATCATTCAAAAGGCAGCTCATGCTCCATTTCGAGATGGAAGAAGGGGGATGGGGGGAGAAAAGACAACAGCATAAAATGGGATGGAAGAGATGATTATCAAACACGAGAACAGACTTTAACAACGTAACAAAACTCTTCACTTCTTGCCGGATGCGAAGACAATTTCATTTTAATAACTTTACTTCGAGAAAAAAAAGAAGAAGCAATCGCAACTGAAACATTCGAAAAAATATAAATAAAACAACGAGGGAAAAACGGAAAAAGACGCTCCGAACATCGAATGAATAACGACTCTGGCTCTCTAAACGATGCAATAACGTCGCTTTAAAACGTCAACTACATTTCCTCCAATTTAATAAAATACACGACTTTTATTTGTTCCATGTTTCGCGCGAAAACGACATAATACGCGACAGTTCTTCATTTGTCTTCATAGCTGCAGAGATTCCAGCGTGTTTTTTTTCTTCTTTTCTTAGGGGGGGGGGTGGAATCAGGACAACTAGACACCAAAGATGGGGGAGGGAGGGAGTAAAAGCGTATCCGAATAACACACGTCGATTAAGAGGTAGGATGGGGCCGACAATCGAGCTAAAAGTGTCAGGGAAATCGAAAACAAATAACATTAACAAAGAAAGCCTCATTCAATCGGCCCTCCTTTTCCGAAACTTAATAATCACTAAAGCGCGCTCGGTTTTTTTGACAAGTATAGCGCTTTTTAACTGCATTAGCGCCCATGAAAAATCACCTGACTCCCTGTTTTACGGCTGCTAACTTAATTCGATGTAAAAGCACTTTCCCCCCTCTACACGATGGTCCGTAATGATGCTTTCACTGCAAGGCACCGAAGAAAGGCTTTTTCGGTTGGGAAAAAGATCCTAAATGGTGAGAAGGGAGAGAGGGGAGAAGGAGGATTAGATGATTGGTTGGAGAAAATGAAAAGGTGGTCATTTTAAAAATCATGACCCTTTTTGCATTAATGGGTCTGAGAGAATTAATTGATTTAATTTTTGCTTGATTTTGGAAGGGAATAGTTTTCTAATCTACATATCAGGGAGCTTTGAAATGACTCATTTTATACATTTGAATTTGACAGTAATGTAGGCAAACTCAATACAAGTGCATAAATACTAAACAAATTAGATAAAAATTTGTTAATATAAATTCTTTATCGATTTGTTTGGCAAATTGTGTTTAAAGGTTTCCTTCTATATTTGGTCACATTTTTATCAACAGAAGAAATGATTTGATCACCATGTGTAGGCTTTCTGTATTTTTTTTGTAAGCATTCACAATAAAATAGGGTGCCATTTCTCTAAGAAATGCATTTGAATTTTGTAAAATGTATCTTTATACTCAAATAAATAAATGAAGTGTTGAAAAGAGAGTTCAGAAAGTAAAGAATATGATAAAATATGAGTAAATTTTACTTTGTAAAATTTCAAGCTATATCAACTATTAAATTAAAAAAACTAATTAATTAGAAATGTACGATATGTAGCTTTTGCAACTCGTTATAAATAATATATGTAATAGATATTTTGAATATGAAAGATATATAATATAAATTATATATAGCAGTTCTGTAAAATACTTTTAGTTAAAAAATACTTCTAGATGAAAAAAAATATAATATTATATAAATTATAACTGTAAAGATAATGTGGATAGTTAAAAATACTCATTATTGAAGAAATTCATCTAATGAAATTTTCTTTTGATGTTTTCATATAAATTTTTTTGAATATCTCTTAGTTTTGAGGCTTAGTCATTATTTGGATTTTCCTTGGCGTCACAAAATATTTTCAACTTGATTACGCCAGTCCAAATTTTGTCAGTTTTATATTTTATACCAAATACTTCTGAAAGTTAGAAAAAATAAGAAAATGCACACTTATTTAATTAATAAATAACCTTCCTCATCAGAGATGTAAAGCTTCATAAAAACCTTCATATTATGTTGCACGTTAAACCCGTCAGGCCAAATGTCTTCCTGCTGGTGTGGGAGGGGGTGCCAGCTCAGGTGTCGTCCTTGTCATCTGACCGCGGTTCAAATATACAAGGTTTGTCCCCAAATAGCCCTAGTGTTGCTTTACAACTGGGCGTTAATATAACTAAACTAAACTGAAATCAAAATCAATCATTCCTCCCCTATTAGTTGATTCTCTATTTTTTTATTCATTATAAACGAATATGACCCATTTTAAAATAATTCTCTATTAAGATCAACTTCATAGAAAACAGCTAAGAAGAATGTGTTGCAGAATATCATTGAAAAAGGTTTATGACTAAGAGAAGCAGGAGTTCCTAGACTGTCTTTATTATCTTATCAGAATTTTAAACAAAAGTATATGAATTCCTGAAAAAAATGGTCCGCTTATTAAATTGTAATTTATTTTTTATTGACTATTTATGGCATATGCTTGTAAGCTATAAAAATTGACACCACAGGTTTCATTTATTAAATCAAGTTTTCATATTCAAGCTTGAAAGACTGAAATTAAAATCTGTTTGATAGGAATTATGAGTTAAAGTGAATTTAAATTGTAATGTTTTTTTTAATAAATATATTTTTTCCAATAACAGTAGCTAAAGAATCAGTTAAAATGATCACATCTATATGGAACTATTATGGCTTTTATTTTTGCTCTATTAGGAAAATAAGTGACTTTTTTTAAAAACTATGTTATTGAATCTATTGTCTTACAAATTCTAAAATAAACCATGTTCAAGATTGTTGTTAGGCTAAATACTAATGCTATTATAGTACTAATGATAAACCCTTTTGAACTTTAAAAGTTCTGTATGACAATTTTAAATTAATTACTTCAGTATTTTATTCGGTTAGATAACGGTTTTGATATAGGTGGTATATGTGTCAGAATCTATATTGAGATCATTAGTTTAGGAAGATAAGAGATTAAGGATATAGAAATATTTTTAAATAATTATTTCGCTTTCCAGGAATTTATTTTAGCAATATTGTCGCATAAATATAACATCCATCTTCTATAAAATTAAACTAATTAAAAAAAACTTCCATTATTTAACCTTTTTAACGATCAAATCTCTGTGTATTCTATGCAATTTTTAATAGGCCATCGAACGCGATAAACGAAGTCTAAAATTAGAGTTGGAAGGGAAAAAAAATGTTCTTCAAGTATTGATCTCCATAAAGCTCGTAAAATCTGTAGGAGCTAATGATTCCATTTAACCGTTAAAAAGCAGTTATGCTTTTTTTCCCCTTTCTACTCGAGACTGGGCGATGCGTCATTTACCCATGCGCGGGAAAATCAGTGCCTCTAGACACGCTTCCTCGCCTGCAACAAAGCGTCGATCCAAGTGGTCAGTAAAACCCTGCTGACGCGCAACCAAATTTACATAATTGCCTCTGCAAAACAGGCAATAATTAGGCGGCCTTTGCTTCTAGTGAACACGTTAAAGAAGTGGATTTTCCCCAGTAACGAAGTGCCACAGGGACATTAGGTTTTCCCTCCCTCTCCGCTTTCTTTCGCTTTTTTGATTATTGTTCCATTTTTTCCCCCTCCGCCAGTGAGTGTGTGGGCATATAAGACGCTTCTTTCTTAACTTGCATTAAGCTAATGTCGTTGAAACTTCAATTTTTTGCAGCCCTTTGATAATATTTTTTCCCGGTTTTTTTCCTCCGCCCTCCTTCGTCTTTGAGCGAGTTTCTTTCTGAGTGCGACAGCTGGCGAGAGTCAGGGTGCAGGTACAGAGCCATAATGGTGTACGTCGGCCCTCTCTGGGAATGATACCAAAAACCGAATTCTAATTTTTGCATGCATTAGATCAGTGATGACACTTTTTGTTGATGTCCGGATATGGTTTTAGCATTCAGTGATTATAACTGATTCATAAGACGGCGTTCTTTCTTTGTTCAAAAGTTCCAAAAGACTTCGATAGCAAAGATCCGTCATTTGAAATCCTAAAATTGTCCTCACAAGGGTTGAATAATAGTTCGAATAAAATCTTTCAATAAATGTAAAAGGTTATATATGCAATCACTGTAAAAGAATCGAAAAAATTTAAGGGAAATGAAATCTTAAATCCGATGCGTAAGAGTGTGAAAATAATTTTAGGATATATTTGTATTTCTTTAATTATTTTAAAAACTTACTCTTCTTTATAGGAAATTATGATATGCAAATTTAAAATTATATTTAAAATAATTGCAACAGCGTGCATAGTGTATGTAAACGCAGGTTGAAAACAATGAATGTTATTGTTGTAAGATACATCTAAGAATGTTTTGAAAAATTTACTTAAATCGGAGAAAAATTGCATATATATAAAACTGGTATAACTGAAAAAATTAATTTTTGAATTTTAAAATGAGGTAAAAATGGTTTTTATGCAATAATGTGCTTAGAAGGTTTATAAATAATAGCGTTAATATTTTGATTGATATTGAATTAAAAATATAATTAAAATTTTAAAAGCAATTTTTTAATTAATCCCTACTATCTTAAAAGTAATTATGTGTATTCATCGTTCATTCTAGTTCTAAATATCTATCCAGCTGAAAGCTTTCACAATTAGAATGTTTTTGTTTTGTTTTTTTACATTTTTAAATCATGCGTGTTGTATAATGTGTTTTACAATTTACTGATAGTACACTGACTTACACAGAAACACCAATGTATTAAAATTATCATTTTAACTCACTGAAAAGTTTTTTCAACTCTAGATTGAAAAGCTGATGGGTTTTTACTCTACATGCGGCAACATTCATTTAAAGAGTTGCGATTCTAAAAATATTTAACTGTATGCATATTATGAAGAAGTGATAATAATTGCTCATTAGATGCTTAGCAATTTACATTCCAAAGGTAGAATGTTTTTTCTCTTATACATTTCATTAGAATTACGGAATCGTTTGACGTTTAATTTATTTAATGCTAATTTTTAATTTTGAGGACTTGAATGTTTATAATGTTTCTCAATATTAAAACAGAAAAAAAATCCAAAAAAGTGGTTTTTATAGATTTGGCAGTTTAAAAAATAACTTTATATCATATAATATTAACATTTTATAGTTTAATTATTCTCTAAACATCTTTATTAATGAATAAAATGAATAGCATTATTTATAATAAACATAATCTTTATGCAATTAAAATAGCATTTAATAAAATATGAAAAGTTTGATCTCACGAAATTTAATACACGTTAAATGATAACGTGGTACGATTACATTTAGAAAAATTAATGCTGTTAGTTGAAAAAAGATGACAATTTATTTTTTAATACTTGAAGTTCGTCTAATAGTTTGAGAATTTAATATAAAAGGTTACTTTCTCCTATTGACTCTAAAGAAGATGATGAAGAAATAGAAAAAATGTATTCTTTCTGGGAAATAAACACTTAATCGGAATCCATATTTAATGTACATTTATTTATATTTAGTTTCTACAGAGCTACTCAAAAATCTCTCATCTCTCCCAAGACATCCATTTATGCTATTAAAATTTTTTGGTTATCATCAAATATAAATTTTTTAAATAAAAACTTTAAAATGGCGTTATAAACTCACAAATGCTAATTGTGAGCCAAATTTGGAATTATTAAATGAATACCTATTGATTATTTGGAGTACTATTTTTCTTCTTAGCTGCAAACGCAGCTTTGAATATTTTTTATGAGATGTCTGAAAATATTTCATAACCTTATGCTTATTATTTATATGTTTTTATATCTGGACTCATCAAAATATATTTTTATGATGAACGTGGACATTATTTACCAAGTTTTTTTAAAATATAAACCTGGGTTACTTTAACATGCATTTATTTATTTCTTTAAATACAATATATTCATGTATTTATATGGATAAGGTTCTTAGCAAAATTAGTCTTTTGCTTCTTGATAAATTTCTCAGCTTTTACTAAAGAAGACTGTTAAAATTTTTTACATGTTATCTAGAATATATTATCATAAGAAAAGTGATAAATAATGCATATGTGTGGTATATAAATCAGTTATCAATTATTTTTTTAAAAAAAATGAAATAAACTTTTCACATTGAAAATAATATATGAAATTGTTGGATGTAATAAAAATACTACAAGATATTCAGGATCTGTTTACTGATGATAATATTGCTTGTACATTTTTATATATTTTGAGTTAAAAAGGGAGTAATTGCTAATTTTATGATATAATAATTAACATATTCAATTTATAAAAGAAAAGAGGATTAAAAAAGGGCCTGAATGATATATTCTATTTGCTTCCATAATTTATTACAGATTTAAACATATCTTTAATAAATTGAATTATATTTTTAGAATTTGAAAACAGTAATTAATTTCAGTATTATAAAAAAGATAACATATTCTTAAGTTCGATAAAATATATTAACTTTTTTCTAAAGAATTGAGTTAAAAATTTAAAATATTTTAAAGTACAATTTTAAGACCCTTTTATTTAAAAAACAAACAAACAAATAACTTTTAACATCTTGTTGATAGTTTCTTTGTGCTATTTTTAATGTATGATATTTTTAAACTATATCTATGCTTTCTTCTATACATATTCTTAACTAATTCTATAAATCTAAATAAACATATTTTGAAAAGAACATTTCTAAAAGCATTTACTTCAAAATGTACAAAGTTATAAAGCTAGAAACCTCTAAAAACAAGGATTTTGTATGAATACGCTGTATTTGCAAGCAAAATTAATGTTTAGAAAGCCAATTGCTCTATGGATTTTAAATAATGATATAATTTCTATTAACATGTTAAAAGATATTTTAAATTGTATCCTAAGGCTCGTAGGCAAATAATTTTTTTCTTACGTTTGACGTTAACTTTATCGCTTGCATTTCTGTTAGTATAAGAAGATGGATTAAAGTATTAAATTGAACCTTTAAACAAAATATCATTATTGGTTTTTAAAATTATATATTTGTACATATAAAAAATTTGGAAAAAATAACTTTCATAAAACATTTACAAATTATAATATTTCAAATTAAAAAATAAATAAATAATAAGAGATTGCTTCGTATTCTAAGTATCCTTATTTAAAGGTGAGGAATTGAATTCATGAAAATACATTGACATTTCTTTCTGAATACCTCTTCCCTTTCCCTAATCATCATTAATCTATACACTAAATTTATTTAATAAAATATTTGATATTTTTATTTTATCGTGCACGAAATGTACAAATAAGAAATATTGTAATCTTTAAAAAATTGAAATTGTGGATTTTGATGAAATCTTCACGCTTCAAATATTCCTGAGCCCATAAGCACTTCTAGAATCATATCTGCGTGTCTGTGAAAATATAATTCAAAACCACTTCCAACTAAAAAGAAAGAAATTGTTATGTATTTTTACATCAAAGTTGTTGATTTCTTTCAAATTTTGAACGAAATATATTCAGACAGTCTTTTTTCTCTTCGGCTTTACTAATATAACAGGAATTACGAAACGAACATAGCTAAGCAAATAAAGTTTAATAAGCAAATAAAAGATTTGATATACATCAGAAAATCCTTCAACGAATAGAGGGCCAATCAGTTTTAAGTTTTACACAAAATTTTATGACTGAAAAGAATCACAACTTGGGTAAACAAAATGTGAGTTCCCAATTTTAGAAATTAAAGAGTACCTTTAACAAATTTTGAATCCTATCTTTCAAATATTAATCGTCTGTCAATCTGTATTTTCACAAAGTTATAAACACGATAATCAAAAAAGCAATGATTGAAAAATGTGAAATTTGGTATAGGATTTTATACCTATATAAATTGTATATTAACCCCATTATATATAATCCCCTTTAATTTTCAAAAATTGCCAAAATGCTTGTTTTTTGGCTCTTTTGTAACTATTGTTCGCCAATGACATGCGTTTTTATAATGCATAAGTAAATTTATAGGAGAACGTAAAAAAAAAGGTTTAGGAAAACAAAAACTTGCGAGTTCACATTTGCCTGATTATTGTTATAACTGAGAATTATTATTATTATTATTTGAAAATTGTATTCTTTTTTAATGCTATAAGAAATATTTTTTTGATAATGAACCATAATCTGACACAGAATGATAAATACGGAATTCACTAATTTGGAGATAGAGAACACATTCACTATTACAGTTATCTCACTTTCACATCACTAAGCATTGTTACTTTTATTTGGGAAATCAGACTTGTAGAATATTGATAAAAAGACTGAATTATACCTTTAAAGAAAGAACAAACCTTTCGTTGATTTAGACTACTAATAGTGCTTTTATTAAAACTTCACAAATTTTTATCGTAATGAATATCATTACATGCGCAAAAATATTTTGGGTTACTACTAAACTACTCATTATTTTGATAATACTAGATATTTTGATATAGTGCAATCAAATTTGGTATAATTGTTTTAAAGAGGGAATGAATGTCTACATCGGAACGATTTTTTTTAGTATTTTAAAATAATCTTATTTAATTTAAACCTAAACGAGATTGTGACCTTTTTTCTGTGATAACTTTTAAAAATATTACTGCTCTAAAACGATTTTTATACTATTTTAAACTTAAAAGAAAAAATTTAGTGGTGACAGTTCAAGGTGAAAATTATTTTTGGGTGCTCGCTTCAGTTCGCAAATTATGCCAAACATGTCGAGTCACCAAACTCAAAAATCAAGATGGCTAGCAATATTGGGTAAATACGATATATGATCAGCCATATTGATTACCGATTGTTACTTTTATTTGGGAATTAAGAGTTGTAGAATGTTAATAAAAAGCCTTAACTATACCTTTGAAGAAAGAACAAACCATTTGTTGGTTTAGTGCCTTTATTGACACTTCACAAATTTTTATGGTCGAGAATATCGTTAGGTGCACAAAATTATTTTGGGCTATTACTAAACTACTAATTATTTTGGACATACTATATATTTTGATATATTGCAATCAAATTTAATACAATTGCTCTGAAAACAGTATGAATGTGTACATAGGTGAGATATTTTTAGTATTTTTATAAGAATATTAAAAGAATATATAAGCTAACGATCAGATTTTGACGTTTTTTTCTAAGAACTTCTAAAACCTGTTCTAAAACGATTTTTATACCATTTTAAAATTAAAAGAAGAAAATTGTGGTGCCAATTTAAAGTTTAAATCTGGTTTTGCATGCTCATTTCATTTCGTCCAAATTGCCAAACATATCGAGTCTCCAAACGCAAAAAATCAAGATGGCTGGCAATATTGGGTGAAAACGGTATATGATCAGCCATTTTGATTACTGACTTGTCATTTTTAGTATCATTGGTGAGGGGAATGGACACTTTAAATTAGATTTCAACCCAAATTTAATTTTTTTACAATTTTTTCCAAAATTTTGGCATTTTTTTAAAAAACTGTTTTGTTACATAGTTTCTAACTAATATTACTTTTGAAAATGAAATTAAAATTATTATTTTTTTGTTTTATTAAATATTCAATCGAATGATTTTCTTCTCTTATTGGAAAGCAAACTACATATTCTGTTTTCTCCGCAGTTTATCTGAAGAATGAAAAGTGAAAAAAGTACATCATGAAAATTAACGTTTAAACAGAAGTTATTTTTTTTTGATACTATGATGTCTTGGGAATCGACTCCACTAGCATGATGCATAAGGCTAAGGAAAGTATAACAAGTATAAGGCTTATTAAGTTACACTTTTATGATACCTATCACAATTTGATGATCAGAAATCCTTTTTAAGGAAGTATTGAATATTCAAGTTATGCAAAAGATATTAAATGAATAATAAAGGAAATAAATATTCTCAATGAACTATTAATTAAAATACGCAAAATATTGAGTTGGAATTTTCTCTCTAGTTTTCTAAAAATGTTATAAGTCCATGCTAATTTACTTTGTTTTTATTATACTCCCACAATCGATGCATTTTAAAATTATCTGGAAACAATTTAAGAAATATTGAGTGGAAATTTTTTGTAGGATGTAATCCTAAATAAGCAAAGAAACTACAAATGATCGATTTGGTAATATTCCTTGCTTACAAAAAATCATTGTGATTCTTCTGTAAAATAGGAATTATTTGATGTTTGAAATGTCTTGGAGATAAATCCCATTCTGGATTTATAATTTAAAGAAATATTAATTATTTAAAGCCTTGAAATGCGAAATGAATTTTATGATAATACTATGAATTTAAAGGTGGTTTTCAAACATTTAGAAAATTGATTCAAAAGATAGTTAATAGAGTGGGAAAATTAATTGATGTGGAAATCATATTGAACTTATTTATTTCAGATTCTCAGTAGTATATTTATTTCTAAAAATGCATTAATGGGGTCAAAACTGTATTTACTTGTATTATTTTAAAGAAAGCCGCTAAGGATCATTTTCAAGTATTCAATCACTTTTTTTTGAGATTTTAGAAGCTCAAATCACAATGTCGCACCTAATGAAATGGGGAAAGTTGCAAATATGCCCTGCAGTGGTATGCGACGCTGATCTCTGTCTTGCTTTTGGACTTAGACCTTTTTAAACCTCCGAAGGTCGGCATCTGACAGAGGAAGCTGTGCAGATGTCATTAGGCCACAACGGCGCTCCGATGGTCATTACTCCTTCCTTTTTGCAGACTCCTCCGCACCCCCCTCCCATCCATTTTCCGTGAGCCAATCAATGTAACGATGCATCTCGGTATTATAATGTTTGGGTGCACTGGAGGAGGCCCTTTTTTCCCCTTTCAGATTTTCACAACTACGTTTTGTCTATGAAAGAAAGCTCAGATAGACTTTCCCCCCCCCCCTAGATAATGTCCCATATTTTTTCCCCATTTCTCTCATAGTGGGTACAGGAGGCGGATGCATTTTTACGCTTTACTTTTCAAAGAATTTTTATTCATGGAAAGTAATAGATAAGCTTAAAAGGGTGCTTATATATATATATAATATAATATAAGATATGCATTATTGTTATGAATATATAGTTTTCCCTCATATATATTTAATACATTATAAATTGGGGCATCAATGATTTTTAAAAAAATTTAGGGAAAATATATGAAATAGTTAAGAGCTCACCACAGCCAAAAAAGTTATAAAAATCTGAATTTTTAAAACCAGCAATGAATAACTATCATTTAATCTGATTTAGATTCTCATACTTTTTAAAATCTATACTTAACGTTTTAAATAACTTCTCTAATTTTCTGATGTCCTTGCATTTACTCATCCGACTTTAATGTAGGCATTCAAGTAAAATTATAACAATATGAACAAGGAATTTCATAAATCTCTCATCCTATAACCATTAAAAACTTTTCCATTTCTTTCTTCTTACAAGCTATTGCTTAAAATTATTTTATAGAAACCATTGTTTTAATATCCGAAATACTGATTCCAACATAATTCCCAAATCTTAATATTATTGATTTTTTGTTATTTACTATTTACTTAATGTTACTTTACTATTTACTTGTTACTTAATATTATTGCTTGTTACTTAATATGATCGCATGATTCAGTAAACATAAGAAATATTGCTTGTGTTTACTTCCGTGAAATCTGTTATGCATAGCTTAGGTGATCAGGGTTATTCCAAGCTAAAAAAAAATCAATATAAAATTGCAGCAAATATTAAGAACTTACACGTTCCTACTATGCATTATCTTGGGTAGATGAATTTAGTTGCTCTAGGCCTAATAGTAGATGATGTAAAATGACACACATAAACAATACATACCTCCTCATTATTAGTAATAATATGAGTAAATTTTTGTAAATATATATTTCTAATTATATGAGCATTTAAAAAAAGGATTGTTTTGATAAGAATTTTTTAAACAGTTTTTTATTAATTTAATGTCCATTATTAATATATATTTAAAAGATCTATTTTGAAAAGTAAGTTCCTTATTCTAGACACCAATTTTTCCTTTTTGTATTTATGAACAATTTTTCATTCGGTTGTTAGCTATTTTGTTTAACAAATATTGTAGCATTATTTTATTTAACGAATAAATGTTATTACTTATAATGAAACCACGGAAAGAGTATGAGAGAGAGTGAATAAGAGACACACAGAGAGAGGGAGAGAGAGCAGGAATTTTTATGCTTCTCTGCGAATGAAGTGTTATCACGGAAGAAATACTTTTACAGACCATCGAATACAGGAAAAACATGAAGGGCGAGGACATTTTTAATTGTTTGTTTTAAAATTAGAATTCCCATGCTGTTTGAATTATTTTTACTTATAAATTAAACTCGTATTTCAGTTTCAATTTAGATTTTAAATGGAGATGTGGATATTGTTATTTTATCTTGATATATTTAAAAATTTATAATAAATCTATTGGGAGGTATAAGAAAAGAGATTTAAAAATAACTTTGAAGTGAAATTTTCAATTGTTACATGCATTTGTTTATACTATTAAAGAATTCTTACGATGATGTTGGAAATGGAGTTTATATAAAACTATAAATTGTTATGCAAAATTTGGTAGATTCTGATTTTCCAGTTCTTTATTTGATGGCTTTTTTATATTAACCTTTTTTATATTATTTTGTGATATAACAAATCAGCATGAAACAACAGTAAAAACAAAAAAGTGCCAAGTGATATCAGATAATAAATTTTACAGTCTTATTTTAATTGTTAATTTACAGATAATAATAAATTAAATATAATTAGTTTTTAGAAAACGAGAGCTTTTGGACTTGTAAAAGCTTTAAAAAATAATTTTTTTAAAAAGTCTATAAAATAAAAACAAAAACAAACATAGAAAAAGTAAAAACAAATAAATAAATAAATAAAATGCACGATTAAATAGAATAGAAGCTAACTGAATCATGGGAGAATTTCGAAAATTTCGTGGGTCTTCGAAATCAAGTGAATTATTGCAGCTTTGTTTTACATTCTAATATTGTGTTACTAATGTTGACTGCTTATATATTCACCCTAAATAGTAAATAAAAAATGCCTTAATCTTATTCTATTTACACTTTTGAAATATATATATTATAATATCTGCAGTTTAATATATGCAAAATATACAAATTTCAGACTGCATTGATCATTGATAATTTTTACTGCTGTAGCAAAATATTACTAAAAGTATCCTGAAGAGACTTCGACATGTCATCAAAGAGGACATTCAGTCAGGGAAAAATAAATCTAGAAAATAAGATTCAAACAAGAAATTCAATGAATACTTTCATATATTGGAGACTTTTTTATAACATACTGTATTTGTATAAAATTGCTAATATTGTTCGATCATCATTGTATAATGTTTTAAAAAATTGTTATGGATCTTTAATTGCTAAAGTAAGAATTAAAGAATATTTTGTAAAAGTATTGTAATATATTCTTTAAAAATTAAAATAATAATAATAATAACAAATCGTATATAATAATTAGTAATGTATCCCCTACTTAAGTATCGTCTTTTCTGTGGCAAACAGAATAAAAATAAAAAATCAAAGCATAGAAAATGAACGGCTGTAATAAAGCAACTTTAGATTTAATCGCCAAATAATTAATCGTGGTAGTAATTTAGATTAATGTGGTTTTTTTAGCCTACCATGTCAATATCCTGCCAATCGTCTAATAAAAAAAACCTCTCTAAAATTTTGCAATCGAGGGATAATATTAGAAATTCTAACAAACTGTTTTTGAAATTGTAACAAAACACTGTCACAATTATATTAGTTTAATAATTGCTCCAAATGTTTCAATTTTGGTACCCGTGTATTAATGTTAAGACTAATCGTAATCGCTATGACTTGCTTATGGAAATTGATATTCATATTTTCCAAATCAATTTTCTTATAAAAATGCTTTATTTATTATCTGAAGATACGAAAAGAAATCTTTGTAATTATATAAATTTCCTTTTCAAACAATTTTTCATTGAACTTAAATAATATTTTTAATTCAATTCAATACAATACATTATCTGAAACAATGTTTTTAAATACTATGATGGAATTCAAACAATTATTAATCATTAAATCCACAGTAGGAATTTTATTTCCCCTTTTATTTATAATATATACACTTTGTAAAAATTGCAGTAAATTATTTTAATTGAATCCATGTGTTTTAGTCGTATCAAATTGTAAGTTGAAAGACTTTTTTAAAGAATTGCACCCTATATTAATAACTTAACAGTCTAAAAATTTCAATATATACTAATAAACTGTTCGCCAAAGGTGGTTAGTGTTATTATGAAGGGGGAAAATTATACATTAAATATGAAATATTAATATATTCATGCGAGCTCATACAGCAATTATATATAAAATAAAATAATTTCTCAAAAAATTAAAATATAAGTACAAAATAACTCAAACGCAATAAGTGAAATATCCAAGTATTCTTACTTTCAAAATAAGTTTATTTTTATTTTGCAATTTTGGTTTCTACTTTCGAAGGACTTCAAAATATTAACCTTCTAAGTATCTATTAACTTTTAAGTCCCGAATATTAGACCAAAAGATAATTATCCTTTCAAATAAATATTTCAAAACGATTTAGAGCTCCAACTCCACTACTTTTTTCATTCAGTCATTCCATTCCGGAGTTCCCGAGGGGGCTGTATCCTACCCCTAATTCGAAACTTCCTCCGCAACTCTTGCAGCGGAAGCATCCCCCCGAAAAGAGACAAAATCTTCGAACTTCTGATAGCTTCGATTCTCCAGCGGCGTCGCTTGAAGAAGTGGCAAAAGACTCTTGAAAGTTGCCCGGCGCTCTCGGCTTCATTAGACAGTGACAATTAGTGAAAATTGGCTCTCATTTGGGGATCCCTCGCGCTTTCTTAAGCGATTTCGTCCTAAGTGGATCTTTCAGATCAACTTACCAAGAACCATTTGCAGGAGGCAAATGTCGTTTTCCTTGAGATAAATAAGAAAACTATCGTGGCTCGCTGGAGACATTTATAAAGCTTCATTAGAACTCGGCGAGGAAGAAGTCATCGTTAGGACTTGAAAAATCGAACTGGAGGATTCGGTAACTTAGAATATAGTTGACTCTCACAGAGAGGTAAGGAAATGAAGGGAATGGTTTTTTTTTAAATTAAAGAAGCATTATTTGTTGGCTTTTATACTTGAAAAATTCCAATTTTTAATTTTATTCCAAAAAAAAAAAGAATAGCACCTTAATGTTTTTTTTCTTGCATTTCTTTATTTTTTTAATAAGCACAAACAATAATTATAAAATAAGGATTACAACTGCATCATTTTCTGGTAAAAATAGTCGTAATTGTGTAAAATAATTGGCAACATAACAAATCATATTACTAATAACACCAAAGTATTGATTAAAATGTCACGTAAAACCTATAACATAAGCATCAATAACATGTTTTGCTAATTTCGAGTTAAAATTTTGTTGAGGATTTTTTTCCCTTCTTTATAACTTATTTTTTATTTTATTTCCAGTACCAATAAATTTATGATTAAAAGCTTGTGGCCTTTAAAAAAGTTTAACTGATTTTACACACTGAAGAGTAAGATATGAAAATTATTTCCTTTGAATTTATAATATAATTTTGAAGCCTGTTAAAAGAAGCATCAAATAAGCTATAAATATTTAAGGACAATCGAGACTGTTATAATTGAAATATATTATAATTCATCGGTTACAAAACATATTTCTTCGCTAGAAAAAATTTAATGGAATTTTTCAAGCATTGTATGTGCTTTCCCGATGGACCAAGTTCCCGTTTTTTTTTTTTTTTGAAAGATGCCCTTTTGTTATTTTTTGAATATTTGTAATAATCGTTTTCTTTGTAGTTTCCTCTAGGTGTTATTCATTTTTAATTACTTTTTAATATTTAAATATTTACATTCCAGGTTATTTGAGATATATTCAATGACTAAGGTATTCGTATAATATTATTTTTAACTTCTTGTACAGAGCATAAGTGAAAACATTGATTACTGATCGAGTATTCTGAGAGATTGAAATTTTTTGTATTCTTGCTACTTTTCTATATGCATATTTTGAAGTTGATATTTTAGAATTTATGGATAAACATGCTTGAAAATGCCTTTATTAAGTAAAATATTAATCACAAAAATAAATGCAATTTCTATAAAAAAGTTATTATTAAATAATCCTGTGAGGATGTAATTACTTAGAGTAAATGGAAATATTCATGATTTTTTACATAGTTTCGAAAATAAGATGTTATAAAATCTAATTTGAAGTTAAAATTGGATAATCAGTTTAAATTTAAATTTGTATATGCTTTGGAACCATTCTGTATCCATTTTAAAGTATTTTATTCCTTCATTTCCACATTTTTTTACTAAAAAGACAATTTTTGAAGCCATATCCAAAATATGGGTAATATATTTTAAAATTGGATGTTGTATTGAAATTTGTTTCTTTGATTATTTAGAAAATAAAAGTTATAAAGTTCTATTTAGAGGACTTTATGCATTTGAAATTATCTGAAATATTTTAAGACGCTTCTTTAATGCTGTAAATTTTTCACCCACTGCAATGAAACTTGATAAAAAAAGCTTACAAAAAAAAAAAGAAAAGGAAAGAAAAAGGAAGTAAATGAATAAAATGTTTTAAAAGGCTCATAATATAGTATCTGTTTTTATTTGTCAGAAATTGAGCCATTTCCAATAAATACAATATACTAAAAATAGTTCGAAATTTAAACTATTATGCACTATTGATTCTAATCCCAGGTGGTATAGTTGTACTATATCCCCTAGTCTATGAAACCAGAGATCTCTAAAAAGTCTAAAAACAAAAACAGATTCTTTAAAATCTCAAAAATACTAAAATTGAAACATTTAAGAATATGATTTGGAAGAGACTTGATCTGCCTTGCACTAAGGATATTCCGCAAAGATCTTCCGGTCATGTTAGAAGGTGAGTTTTTTGTGTGTCTGCTCAAAAAAATGAGAGAGAACCGTTTGCTATTTTGTAGAGATAACCAGACAGTAACATCATCCAGTACTTTTTATCAAAGTACAAAGGGTAAGCAGGTGGGAACTTCCTAAGTGTACCCGACACCATATTTTTGTTAGAGGAGATTTCAAAATAGGTTAGTGTTGCATCATTATGGAGCATATCAGCCGAGGCTGTCTTAGCTAAGTTATCTGCTGTCTCATTGCCATTTGAACAAATACGTGAGAGAACCCACTGAAAGTGTACAGAATGTTCTATAGAGAGCCTGGTAATAAGGTCTAAGATATTCACGCTGATTTTATCACTTACTTTCGTTCAATGGAGAAAGGAGCTGTAAAGAGGCACGGATGTCCGTTAAAATCCAAATGTTCCTGAAGGCAAATTCAGTGGATGTATCGATATATTGAAGGCAATTATAGACTGCAATAAGTTTGAGCCTAAAAGCAGTTGTCAGGATTTCTTATTTAAAAAGTCAGTAGCTCCTTCAGGAGTTTCTATGAGCACGCCTCTACCAGAAACTCCTTTACTGCCAACAGTGTACATTTTCAGAGCCGAATATGGAATGATATGTTGTTTGCATTTGTATAGTAAATACAAGTAACTCTGACTTCTTGCTTAACTTGTCCAACCGATAGTCTGGAAATGAATTCGATCAGGGGCAAACTTAAAATTCCAATAGGGCCTTAAGAGTATTACTACGAAACATTAGCGGCAGAAAAAAAATTATTGAAGTATTTTTATACAGTGAACGAAGTGATGGGATTTCATATACTTCATATATCAAGTGGCAATAGAATCGTTAATTTAAGGATCAATTGAATTATTTTGATATAAATGTTAATTTTTATTAAAAATTGAATAAAACAGTTACAGTTATAATTTCTATTCAGAGACTTTAGAACTGAGCTAAAGGAGGTTTGAAATTTGTCACAGCGGTGACTTTAAATACATGCTATATTTATATTTTAGAGTTACCAATCACAAATTATTAAAATATATACCAATGCTGCTCGAATAAGATGATTTGAAATCATGCATGAAAATAGAAAAGTACTCCAAGAAATCAAGCCATAAAAATAATTTGAAACGCAAAAAATTGATGTAATATTGAACACAAATATATGAACCAACTAGCCATCTTTGGAGAAACACTGATTCATTGGGAATAATGGACGTTATTAATTTCATTTCACTCTAATATAAACGATTTATTATTCACAGCTTCTGAAATATAATATTTTAAAATTATGATGAAAATTTAAGAAGTATAATCTTCAAAACCTTACACATTCTCTTTTTAGTTGTTCATGAGCATCCCTAAATGAATAAAGTTACATATATTATATTTAAATTTTCGTATTACTTAAAATTTATATGTACATTAAACATAGCTGAAGTAATTTTCTTTTTTACTTTCTTATTATTCAAAATGTGCAGATATAGGAAATGCGTGATTTCAATATTGATTTATGCATTGGATTTTATATATATCGTATATATACATCTAACAATATTAAAACACGTTAAAAAATGAAGAATAATTAGTACAATTTTTCATCATATTGAATATTTTTGAATAATGCCTTAAAGGAATAGGTTCATTAATATGATTAAAAATTCACGAAATAAAATAAGAAGTTAAAAATTCATTTCGACGTTGCCAAACTTTATGAACAAATGAACATAATGCTTATTTATTTTCTTTCAAAAATGAAAAAAAAAACCACTATTAAATATTATTCGAATCAAAGTAAGCGATTTATATTTAATTGAAATTTTATTAGAAAATTACTATCTTAAACTAAACAAAAATATTCAAATAATGATTGACAAACAAGAAAAAATTACACTATAGTTCATTACTAGTTGCTATCATTATCACAAAAGTATATCATTCAAATTTTTAAATTTGAAGCTAATATTATTTTTAAGTTATTGTCGAAAAACTGTAAATTTTAGGGACCTTCCCCTCTTTCAAATAACTTTACTGAAATATATACATTTCTACTTTCTAAAGTTTTGGAGGTGTTGGGCCTACAGATCTGACCTATAGAGCGCTGACAGAAGCCCAAATTTCGCTTTTATAATTTGTTGCTTTATTTTATCGTAACAATGTAATATATATATATATATATATATATATATA
>JAOUZG010040215.1:3544845-3616232 GCA_026289955.1 Argiope argentata
AAAAGAATTGAAACAATTAATATTTTTAGAAAATATTGCCTGTCTGTCTTGAAAAAAATTTGCTATAAAAAATTGTCATATTCGTAGAATTATTGTCTCGAATTTTAAACAAGAAAATTATTTATCGTACCATAAAATATTCCAGATTCTTTACTACTCTCTTCCCTCCACCGTTTTCTAAAAATTAGTTTGATTTCCACTTAATAAAATATCCCAGTAAAAAATATATATATAATTTGCCTATTTTTATACTTTAATGAATAATAGTAACTGAAGCAATATGTAGATATTTGTTATTATTATACATAAAAAATAATTCTGAAGTTCGAATTAAATAATTGTTTGAAGTGGTTATCATGCCTGTAAAAAACTTTATTTTCAAAAATTAAAAATAATTTCCTGTTAACCAATTAGACATCAATTTTCATCTTAATATACTATAAAAATAATTATTTAAAAATACGGAAATATTAAATACAATAATATCGAAAAACCATGAAAATATCCTGTGTTTCCCATGGATACTTATATAGATACTTTATTAATAACAAAGATAAATAGATACTTTATTATTGAAAGGGAAAATGAATAATTCATTGAGAGACAAAGATTTTAAAAACACCTGAACTGTTCGAAATAATTTATCCATGCAGCTATCTCATTCTCTTTTGCACTCAAATAAAAAAACAACTTCCTGCTAAATAACAAAAAATGATTCTTAGCCGGGCATCAATCATAGAAATTATAATGCAAACTTAAAACCAAATAATAGTCCATTTTTCTTGTGGAAATAGGATGAAAATGAGCTAATGTTAATATCTCTAATAACCATTTACATACGCTGAAGCACTGATTAGCTTTATGTCTTTCCGAAGCAGGCGAAATGCCACTCGAAACCCAAATGAAGTGATCACTGATACGAGTTTAATAGCAGAAAAAACCGTCTCCGCAAGCCTTTCATTTATTACTTATACAGAGGAATCTTAATGTTCCAAAACACATCCTGCGATTTTCTGCGACCCCCTTTTTTTCCCTATAAGTAAAATCTTGTATAATTAGCGACCGTATTTACGTAGGTCATTAACGAGATGTGATAAAAATTAATTACGCGTTTCGCTCACACAGCTATTTTCAAAATGCATTTTTGCCCTTTTTTTCGATCCACATATTTGTGAATGTATCTCATTTCGAACCTGATGATGAAGGAAAGAGGAGAAAGAAAGAAAAAAAAAAAGGTAAAATCTTGCTACTCAATTAAAACGGGAGAAGATGACTTTAAAAAGAACCCAACCAAAGGTTTGGTGTGGTAATGACTTATATAATTAAGAGATGGATTTTCTATGCAAATAAAGGGCGATATGAAGTGAAAATGAAATCGAAACGTTCTTCATTCGCATTTAAGGTTTTTCAACACTCGTTTCTTTCGTTTGTACAAGAGCGGTTCCCACTGGAGGCTGGCTTGTGGTCTAATATCACTGAAAACCACTTAACGATCTTATATTGGCCTTAAAATAAACAGAATTTAATGAAACGGTTGGGTAAGGAAGTGATATTTACGCCATTTTTCATTACCCCCATTGCCCATTGGGAACTACCTCAGTAAAAAGAGGTAATGGAATTTATAATTTTCTTCCTAAATGAATGATGATTAGGTTTAGAATTTTTTCTTTTGCTTTTTATTTTAAAAAAAGCGAGGTATCCAGGGATATTCCATTTCTTATTATAGTAAACATGATAAAGCAACTTGGTATCCGTTGCGCACATTTGGAGTTCGAAAAGAATAAAATTGTAGTATTGTTGCTGTTGTTTTTGGGAAAAATTGACTGCTCCAATTTTAATACGTTGGTGAAATATATACATAGAACTCCCATGTTTTTCAAAATGAAAAGTACCAATAAAGTACTAAAGTAAAATGATAAAACAGATAATATTTTGTTCACTTTATTACCAAAATTCAGTAATCCATAAATAGATGTTTGAATACAATTATAATCATCAAATCCAACAGTAACTCAAAAATTAAAATTTAAAAATATTATCTTAGCTAAATTATTAGATTTTTTACATTAAATATACTGAAGTATTTCTCTCCCTATTGCATTCTTTTGGGTATAAAGAACGAAACTGGATTATTGTGGTCCTTAGTAGCGGGGGAAAATGTCTGCGCATATTTTATTATATGGATGAAATAATACACAATTTTCACTTTTTAAAATTCATTTTATTAAAAAACCCCAGTAAAGCCTTAATGGATATTTGCAATTCTAAATACAATTGCAACCATTCTAAATTGCAATCATTCTAATTGCAATCATTCTAAATTGCGATCATTCTAATTGCAATCATTCTAAATGTTTAAAAGAAATATAATTTCATCTACGTAAAATTTAAAAACTAGCTCTTAGAACGTTTAAAGAGCTAAATAACAAATATTATAACATTTATATTTTGATTTCTCTATGAAGTATTGCATTAATACATTATATGCCAAATATTCTGTTATGTGATATTAAAATATTTTAAAGTTATGTTTTCGTTTACTGATTATTTAATAATTTGCATCCAACTATAAAGAACAGGGAAAGAAAAGTAAATTAATCGTCTAAAGACAACATTTATCTTAATAGAACTGCAGCTAGAGATAAATCATTAAAAAAAATATTTTATCGAATAACATGTCTTCTCTTCAAATGGAGATACTTGATTGCTTCCATATCGTGATTCATTTGGTGTTAGTCAGTTCTTCAACAAGAAATTAATCGTCGCTTTTAATACACCCCCGAAGTGCGGTCACAGGGAATTCTCCGAGACAAATCCATTTTTCATCAGACATCTCCTCATTCCATGGCCGGAGGGAGAACAAGAGTCCAATATCATCTGCTGCATATTTTGATTCGGCAATAGTTTATCAGCTCGGGCCAATAGTGCCGTATTTAGTCAGCCGCTGCGGAAGCGAATATGGATTATATGAAAGCGGCGAAGGTCCACCTGCTGTAGCGAGTGGAGGGTAGACTGGCGTTCGATGAAGATCGCATTCATCATTTTCTGTCATCCCCACCCCTCCTCACGCCCCGAGCCGCACTTGACCAGTAGCCCACCCTTCATAACCAGCTGTGGTAGCGAAAGAGGTTTTACAGATTGGATAACGCCAACTTTCCTGATTGGTCCTGATATACATGTACGCGTTCTCCATACAGCCTACCCGCGAAGTTTCCTTAATATATACGGCAAACAGTGTTGTCATGTTGTCGGAGTTGATTACCGAGTCGCTTGCTTACAAGCGCCTGGAAGGGGTAACGTTGAAATTTGGACACCAGCTGGAACGGTCAGTTTCGCCCGGGCCCTGATTAAAGACCGGTGGAGACTGAACGGATTATAATGACCAGCAATGGCATCAAAACATAATTTAGTCCCTACCCATGTTCAGGGCCCTATTGAGGGCCCTGTTATAAGAGCCGGTTGAAACTCGCGAAAAGCCGATTCTGTTAATAACATCGAGGGCCTATGTAGCAAAAGTGACAGGTGCGTTAGGAAGTGAATAACGGGTCTTTCATATACTTTAGATGAACTTAAAATTTCAGTTCGAGTGGCTGAATAAGAGGCATTTTTAAGGCATGACACCCTATAAGAGTTAGCTTGATGCCAAACCACGAATTAAATATTTGTGGAAGGAATTAAATGCTATTTTATTTTCTTATGTAGGAAGGATTTTTTTTTCTATGACAAACCAGGACTTTCAATAAAATTGATATGGGACATTAAAAGAGAAACTACATGCTGGAAAAGAAAACTATATAGCAACAAATATCCTTTACTAATACATGAGAATGTGCGTCTATATCGCTGAGCGTGTGTGTGTCTATTGGCGCTCGACAAACCTGGTCATATGATTTAGAAAAATCTAATTTGACAAAACTATATTTTGGAAGATGAAAATGTTCAGCTAATTGAGATTTAGTTGTAATTGATTGTTTAGTTGTAGCTTGATGCCAAAACCACGTGTTAAATATTTGTGGAAGAAGTTAAATGCTATTTTATTTTCTCTTGTTTGAAGGATCTTTTTGTTATGACAAACCAATACTTTCAATAAAATTGATATGTTATATTAAAAGAGAAACTATATGCTGGGAAAGAAAAATATACAGCAACAAATATCCTTTACTAATACATGAGAATTTGCATCTATATCGCTGAGTGTGTGTGTCTATTGGCACGCTACAAACCTATGATTTAGAAAAATCTAATTTGACAAAACTATATTTCAGAAGATGAAAATGTTCAGCTAATTGAGATTAAGTTGTAATTCTAATTAATAAAAAATTAAGTAATTGTAATTTTTTAGTGGTAGTTTTCTAAAATACCTTTTCTCAAAAATGATTTTTCAGCACTTTCAAATAAAAAAAGGGATTTCCCCGATTATACTTATTTAATTATACAATTTCCCCCTCCCCTTAACTAAGAATATTTTTAAAAATGTGCGTGGTTTCCAACAATTAATAAAAACTTAATCTAATTAATAAAAAAAAGTAATTATAATCTTTTAGCGATAGTTTTCTAAAATACCTTTTCTCAAAAATAATTTTTCAGCACTTTCAAATAAAAAAAATTATTTTCCTAATTATACTTATTTAATTATACAATTTTCCCCCTTTCCCTTAATTCTAAGAAATTAAATTTGCATGATTTATAACAATTTTTTTAAATTTTTCTAATAAAACTTTAAATTATTTTTATTGTTTAATGATTCTATTTTTTCAATTAAAAAAAGAAAAAGACTACATATTATCTATGAGTTAATATGAAAAATAAGAAGGTGAATTTACAGAAACCTGAAACAAAGCTTGCATTTAGAAAATAAATAATTCAGACAATTAAATCTTTAATGGTTTTTTACATTCAAAAATAAGCGAAACAACTGTGAGACTATTAAAACAACTTTGCTCTTATAAAATAAAATAACATTATTTTAGTGCTTATCACAGTTTTATGATTAAAATAGTTTGGTATAACTAATATAATATAATGGTCTATGTAAAATATATTACAGCAAATTATGTATATGAGATTCCAATTAAATAAAATATAACTTGTATTTATGACAAACCAACAGGTCGAGAGAGATGACTTGTAATAAATGACTATATGTATCGATGCCAGTATGTTAAGCTCTAAAAGCACAATCTTTTTATGTAGAATAATTTAATTTGGCATATATGTACAGATGAGGGCAAAAGCATGCAGTTTGTAACGATTTTTAAAAAAAATTTATTTTGTTATAAATCAAATATTTTTTCAGAGATAATTTCTTAGGATGCTATTGAAAAAATTAATTTATCCCGTTTTTTTAAAATACCCCTCCGAAAAAAATCTTTTTATTGATATTAATTTTATTTCCGTATAATTTTCACTTCATATTAATAATTTTGCAAATTATTTTTTTACGGAAAATTTCTTACAGTACGTTTCATTGTTGTAATGAAATGCAAAAAGTTTCCACTATTTCAACAAATATTTAATTACTTATTTTTCTTTTTCCGCCAAAGTAGTGACTTGCCAACGTCCTGGCACAGGTGCAGCTCGTCCTCTCCGTGATTTGGGCGTCCTAAGTTCGATTCCTTTTCGGGATTGTTTTTTCTTTATCTGTTCTATCTGTGATGTGTTTGAATGCCCACCCTATAAAAAGGGGCTATGCAAGCGAATGTGATGCGCGAGTGGTTGTTCTGCATGTGATGTCTTTATGTAATTAGTTTGTCTATTTCTGTAAGCCCCGTGTGATAATTAGTGGTACAGTGGGATTTCTAAATGTTTAATAATAATTATTATTAAAAACTGGTAACTGTAGTAACTTCAGCCAAGAATTTAAAATCTGTTCACATTTTCATATTCTTTCTCAATGTTATACTGAAGTTTTTGCTTTCTGATTTTATTAATTCCATTTTACTTTTTCGTAAGCGAAAAGTACTAATTGTAATTGCAGTAAAAGTACCAAGAGTAATTGCAGTAAAAGTACTAAGAGTAACTGCAGTAAAAATACTTGAGTAATTTAATAAATTCAAACTCGAGTTTTTGATTAATCTCCATGCTTCAGAACCCCGATATCCAAAAAAGTCCTTTTTAGAATTATATCCTCCTGTCTGTAAGCAGGATAATTCAAAAATACGCTGAACTATCTGGATGAAATTCTGTATATGGTTTTTAAATCAAATTTGTTAATTTCTATCTTACTTCGAACTAAATTCATTCAGAAGACTATTCGGTTATCCGAATAAAAGTTAACATAACTACAGATTGAAGAGAGCTAGATTCCTAAAATTTGGTATAGAGATTTAACATCAAATGTATAGAGTCAAATCAAATTTGGAATCGAATCCGTCCTTTTTCCTGGCATAAATATATATTCGATTGCTCAAGAAACGCGAAGACTAAACTATATGAATTTTTATACGCGATCTTGTGACTTCATTGATAAGTCAGTATCAAATTTTCTTTTAAGTGATCAGAAGAAAAGGCGTTCAAAACATAAATTTGATTTTATATTATTTTGGCATAAATCCCATCCATTAATTGTCAGAGTTCATACGTTAATTAGCTCTCTTAAGTTATTTAATTGTATGTCATGCCCATACCATATGGTCAATGATACATAAGCATGATTATTAAAGAGTATTCAGAACTGATCCCGCTGCTTTTTTTCTTTTGGATTCCATAAACTAACATTTTTAGTAAGTTACAAATAAATTCGGAATGCAAAGTGATTGCACCTTGTAATTCTTTTAATTTAAATGTTTAGTTACGATATAATGTACACAAGATTAGATTCAAGTTACGAGTAACCGGAGATTGTAACATTCAGGTCAACTCCAACAACTGATCCACGCCAAGATCAAATTCAAACCTAAAATATTGCTCTTAACATGTTTTGCTCATAATTAGATGCTAAAAATGCCTTGCCAAAGAAATAATGAATAAAAAATTATGCATAAAAGAATTAAGGGAAATCAAATCTGACTTATATTGCGTAAGACCCAGCTTAGCATGGAGAAGGCGGAGCCGGATAATGTAAAATAAAATTAAAATTAAAGAACACTATTCTATAAAGAAAAATAATTAATCAGAAGAATTTTATGTAAATCTCAATAATATTATTATGGTTCTGCAATATTGCTTTTCTGCAGTGATAGTATCATCTTTTAAAAGTGAGATTTATTAGATATTTTTTATGATTAATGAGTGGATGCTTAGTCAATGATTGTCGACATGGACGATAAACTTGGCAATGAATTTGCCGAGCAAAATGTGAGTTCTAAAAAAGGCAAAAATCATGCCGATATCTAAAGTGGCAGACATGATGCCGAGGCCATTTTAGAAAATTTGATCCTCATTCCTCAATGTAGCCGCATATAAGCACTCAAATTTATTCTCTATTAGGATTGTTGATCCTTAAGCGAAGTCTCTAACTACATTCTGAGAGTAAATTTGTCGTTGCTGTTGGTAATAAGGTTTAGTTGATTTTGTAAGCTTTTGTGAGCCCATAGACGCTCATGTAAATCTTATCTTCGTGTAATTTTTATCACGTCAGAACATGATGTTATTTTAGGAACGAGGTTTGTGACGTCAACAAAAATCCGTATACAAAAAATGAAAAAAAAAAACGTAGGCGAAAAATTGAAGTTTTATTATCTGCAAGAACATCAAGAACATGCTTTAAATTACGCGTTGCCACTGCATTTACAAAAGCTCTGATTAAAAAAATAAGTGAATGACTACAGCAAATAAAACCCAAAAAATGTCATTTTGAGCATGTGATCATATGAAATGAAATAAATAGGAAATGAGATATTTTTTTAAAAAAATTAATGCTAGACAAAGTTTTTTTGGATCGTTGGCAATATTAAAGTGACTCATTCAACGAAACAATTAAAATGAATAAAAATATAATTTAACTCGCACGAGTACTTGGTGCTTGGCCGTTCAAGAATGATGTTCTGACATGATACATGCATGAAAAATGCAACAGGGAATAAATTTTTTTACATACTTCTAAACCAAAACTTAATTCATTTTATATTTCTGTTTATCTTAAGAGCTTATATTTCGGATTTAAATGAGTATTTTCAAAACTGCGTTTAATACCTAATTAATAGTTAAAAGAGAATTTTACTGTAATTCTAACATTAAACATGGATAAATTTACAGGGAAGAAAATTTTGGCGTTTTGGAATTTGACGAAATGCTATTGATAATCGGGCCAAAATCTTTAAATAAATTTTTAGATCCATGTATATATAATTTCCTTATATAAATCAATTGAAGAGTGAGTAATCCATAAGAAAACAATAGTTTTATGATAATTCAAACAAACGGCGCAGTTGATTTCTCTTGTATGCTAATGTAGTATCCATAACAATTGTGTGAAGATTTGAATTTAACCTTTTGAGTGATAACTGAAAAATAATTAATTCAAAAATAATAGGATTTTAATTCACTTTTTATTTTATTATTTTAAGAAGGAAGAAGAATGAAATTCAGTAAACTGTTTGTCCTATACTTGACAGGATCATTAAGATTCGATTGCTTGAAATGAATAATGGATTTAAAAAGGAAATTCGTTGTTTAAAAAATGAATTATTCTGAATCACTTAGTCAATTCAATTTTTTTCCCGAAATAAAACCATACGGTGTTTAAAATAAAATGGTTCTTTAAAACTGTTTACTTTAAGCAAAGGATGTATACTATCATTAGAAGTAAATACGAATACATTTGATTTTCCTTTTCCGATAAAAATAATGCATTAGAAATGGAAATTGGCCATTAAATTTATGAAACAAATTAAAACAAGAAAAGAATTTACATCCAATTAACGTTATTTTATATATTAAGAGTAATTGCATAAGTGATGTGGAAAATGATTCCTTAATTCTATTATACATAAAACATCCAGAAACACTTCTAAGAATTAAATCAGTTGAAGCTTAATATGATTAGCACGAATCACAAATTCTATTTGAAACAGAAAAAAAAAGGCAGCACAAGACTACTAATCATTCTTTTTTAATGTGTTTTCCTCGATTTTTAAGAGCAGTTGTTATTAAAAGGGACTATTAAGAAAGCCGTTCTTGGCATTACAACTTTAGTCATAAACATTGTATGAAAATCAACAACTATTGAAGCAAAAAGCTTTAAGAACGCCTGGAGCGTGGAAAAGAATTAATTAATTGCGAGAAACAACTCATATCTTATAAATGTAAAAGGGGAAGAAAAAAAAGTAATATCAAAGCATTAGCCATGCTCTCAATTCCTACCGAGACAATATTTCAACAATTACGTCAATTACATCGCAAATAGAATTACGTTATTTAACTTCCCGCCTTTCAGGGCAAAAATTAAACAATAAAAAAAATTCGGAGATTTAATCGCGAAATTACTCTTTCCATGCCTTTAATTAGATTATTTTTTCCCGTCGCCTCTTAGGAAAGATTACTCAGTAATGCTCAATGGTCATTCGAAAGCCATTGGCAGGAAGTTTTCCGGCGTAACGCTCCCGTCCCTCCCCTCCCCTCCCCTTTTTAATCATTCGAAAAGAACATCTTTTAGAGTTCGAGAAACGGAAATGGAATATACAAAATAGGGCGATAATTTTATTTATAACCCTAACTTCCAGCAGCAAAACAGTGTGGCACATTCAATCTAATTTATCTTCATATTCTTTCCTATCCCTTTTAGTCGAATAACTTTTAGATGGATTGCCGGTAATTGTTAACTTATTTGGAAAACAAATTAAGCGAGCATTTTTGCCATTCGGGAATCTCGAAGAAGAAGAAGGGGGGGGGGTCGCCTTTGTTGTCTTTCACACGCACACATGTATGCACACGGCTGCAGCCACTCATAAATATAAAGAAATGCGATCTTCTGATTTCTGGAGAGAGGCGGCCTAATTAATGGTAAGATTTAATTTTCCTGTTCTTTCTCCAGGATGCTAATGAGGCTTAAGTGAAACCCTCCAGGGGCTGGAGGGCCCGAGAAAAGTTTTAACTTTAAAAGTGGAAGGCGAATTCTTGTTGCATTTTTAATCACGTGTCGCAAATGGCTAACAAGAGAGATTAATCTGACTGAGTGTTTCCTCCAAGGATTAGGCGGGAGTTTTCTTTGTTCACTGCGACTAATCAGTTTTCACGTTCTCTTATGAATCGCATATAATTATTTTCTTAACTTTTCCCGCGGGCTCACTCAAGATGAATGAGGAGGGAGACTGACCAGAGGAAAAGTTTGCGATTTCTTTGAGGAAGAGAGATTACTTTCACTCTCTCTCTCTCTCCCTCTCTCTCTGTGAGAGTGAGAGTGGGGGAGAGGCATGTGATTAATATGCTGCGACACCTTCCATACCGGGTCCTTCTCCTCTCAAGACTTAGGGATATTTTTGACCTTGGAGTGTCTTCGTTTGTAAATGTGGACGTATGATCTTGAGACGATTGATTATAATTTTGCATTTTCTAAGATGTGAATGTTTTTTTTTCTTTGTTTTAGGGAAAGTGATTGGTTAGAATGCTTGGCTTATTTAGTTTATAAACAGCCAGAATTATTATTGGTGTAGAACAGTGGTCGGCAAACTCATTAGCTAAAGAGTCAAATATGAAAATTACAACATTTTTTTAAATTGGGAGCCAAATCTGCTTGTTTAGTAAACTTTTATTACACTAAATAAGTAGTGTACTGAATAAAACTAAATTTCATACTTAATAAATGTTTATTAATGCGAACAATGAGCTGCACTTTGCCGACCACTGGTGTAGAGCATTATTAAAAATGTGTTAACATGAATTAAGTGGGAATGGCATGTGATCTGGGTAAATGTTTATGAAAATTTTGTGTAAGAGAGAGAGGGGAGAGGCATGCGATTAATATGCTGCGACACCTTCCATACCGGGTCCTTCTCCTCTCAAGACTTAGGGATATTTTTGACCTTGGAGCGTCTTCGTTTGTAAATGTGAATGTATGATCCTGCGCCGACTGATTTTAATTTTGCATGTTTTCAGATACGAATGGTTATATAATTTTTTTTTGCTGTTTGGCTTATTTAGTTTATAAACAACCAGAATTATTATTGGTGTAGAGCAGTGGTCGGCAATTTTATTAGCTAAAGAGTCAAATATGAAAATTACAACATTTTCTTTAAAAATTGGAAGCCAAATCTGCTTGTTTAGTAAACTTTTATTACACTAAATAAGTAGTGAACTGAATAAGACTAAATTACATACTTAATAAATATTTATTAATGCGAACAATGAGCCGCACTTTGCCGACCACTGGTGTAAAGCACTATTAAAAATGTGTTAACATGAATTAAGCAAGGATGACATGAGATGTAGAAAAATGTTTACGAAAATTCTGCAATGCTGGAGTGATATTTTAAAATTACATATACGTTGTGGAAGGTCCTTAACAATCTTTTTAGCGCTTTCACTTTTAAAGTAAGATCCTTCTCTAAACTATTAAGTAACTAGAAAGAAAGGCTACAAGACTGAATGACCAAATGAGAGATTTTTTCATCGAAATAATGTAGCGCTTTCTTGTGTTAAGTTGAACATCATGTTACATGCAGTTTGATCACAATTTATGTTAGATGACGTTTGATTCTCATTTTGAATCTATGCATGACTTCATATAGTCTTCACAATTAGATAAGTGAAGACGGTATTATGAGTTTCAAGAGATAGAGGAGCTCTTGAGTTCAGAACGTGAGCATGATCCAATTTTTCTTGAATATACAATTGTTAGGAAATCCATATTAAATGCAGTGCTAAGAAAAATATATAGTTCATCGCATATTTTTTTAAAGTAAGCGTCTTCATTGTTTTTCCTCTCTGTGAAATTATATGAAAAATTAGATTTGGTATCCACGACAACATACGCACGGGTACGTATGCAGGCGCACATATTGTTACTTATTTAATGGCGATACGTTAAACTTGTTTTGATTACTGTTTACAACAGAAAATCAACTGCAATGAATATATATATTTATTTCTGTTTTTACAGATTTTATGTTTCTTCAGAGATGTTTCATTTTAAGATGAAAATGGTACTTTTTTTTAAATCACATTTTATTACTCTCTGCAAAGCTGTAATCTTCAATTTTTAAGCCTCTTTGAAACGATCAAATTTTTGTCTGCTTTAAAAAAATGGTTGTTTCCATGGGAGAAAAATATACTACTATTATGTGTTAGGAAATACAAATACCAGGTAAATTTTTGTCAATAGTTTAAGAAGCATTTTGTTAAATACTTTTGATTATGAACTAAATTGTAATTTTTAAATACAAAAAAGTTATAAAAAAGGCTACTAAACTTAATTAACATTTGTATGAAAACAGCAAAAAATTTTTTTTTTAACCATTAAGATTTTTTTGTTTCATTCTTTTATTATTTTTCTAATCTCGCATTTGTATGTAAACATGTAATAAGATTTCTTTTATTTTTAATATTTATAAGAATCAACACATATAAAAAATGAAGCTTTTCTTGAAGAAAAGAAATGCAATAAAGATGAAAGAATTTTTTTAAAAATTACTTTGTGATCGGAATTTAAATAGTATCACATGATCTATATAATTACTAAAGATTGGATATTTTTGAGTTTAAAACTGTGTTTAATTCCGATTATTTTTAAGTGCCTATCATAGAAAAAATTCTTGATATATTCCAAAAATTAAATAGTTATCAATTTTAACTTTTGCGCTAGTAAAATAAAAAATGCGAAACGGAATTGTAAAAAATATTTTTCTAGTCCATCCTTTATAAATAGGCATATCTTTATTGAGATATCATCATCAATTTAAAAAAAACTTTAAGTGTTTAGTGGTTATCAAAATTATGCTATTTTCTAAGATTTTGTTTTGTTTCACTGAACGGTGTTTTGTTTTCTGATTAAGAATAAGATGCAGAATTCGTAGAAAGAATCAAAACGATTTTTTATGATTTTAAACTTGTAATAAATTTATTTTAAACTTTTACTATAAGAGAATTTGTTATATTTATAAGCACTGAATAATCAGCCTGTATTGTTAGTAGATTTATTTCATAGCGCAGTCTTATATCAGTATCTTATTAAAGTTTTCGCTACCATGATTGATGTCTATGATTCGGGACTAATTAATAAGATGTTTACTTATTTGCTCTCTTTTAATTGTAGTAGAGAAGAAAATATCTATTCAGAAAGTTTATATGAATCACAGGCAATTTTCAAATTGAGTAACGTGTTAAAACAAGGAGATATAGATTAAACATAGGCTTGTTCTACTCCCATTAAATTCTACATTGATTGAGAATATCAAACTAACGTTATTAATACCGCTTTCATTTTGTTAAATAATTTTTTTTTCTTCACTCACTAGGTCCAAAATAAATAAATAAAATTTATCTTTAATTAAAAAATAAATAATAAAAATGAAATCTATGGTTGCTAAATTTTGAGTTATGGCAGAACATTATTATTTTTTAAATGATTATTTGCCGTAATTAATTTAAGCCATTAACTCATTTAAATCGGTTTGAAACACACACACAGGATTTCTCTCTCTCTAATGATAATTTTTTTCACTTTCATTTTCACTTTTTCTAGTTGGCAAAGAAAGGTTTGGAGCTCGACCGATTGTGAAATAAAAAAAAGTAATTTTGACGAAAAGTTCGCTATTAGTGGAAGCTATTGTATATGAACATAATGCAGATTGATTTTAAAATTATATTCTAATATTAACAGTATTCTGAGAAATACAATTAGTAAGAATGCGCTTATGATATCATTAAAAATATATATATCAGTCGCGATTTACAAAATTGTGATAGTTAAAACTGAAAAAACAAGTAACTAAATAAATAAACCAAACTACAATTTTCTGAGCTCGAAATTATTTATTTAAAAGTAAGACTTCGTAAACAACCTAGAAGATGACGTCATTTCATAGAAACGACAAACAAAAAGTAATTGATAATAAATTTAATTAAATATTTCATATTGTACTGACAAAACAATCCTCACATTTCATGGGTCAGGTGACTCGCTATCTACCAATAACAAAAAGAAATTTTTTGGGGTACGTTTTTTCGGAGACACCACAAAATCCCATAACCAAAATAACATCATGTTCTCAGGTTATAATAAATATTAAAAAAATATTATTTGGATCTGTGATGCCACATATTAATTTTGTATATATAATAAAGATTTTTATATTCGTAATACAAAGTCATTATTCCATATATCTAAATAAAATAATGTCGCTTTGTTTACACTTCCTAATTTAACTAAATAGCCCCCTATTCTGTTCGAATGCCCCACTTCGATCCGGCATGAATACCCCGAAATCCTTACGAGAATTTAAGGAGTTGTAAGCTGTGCGCGAACCTATAAAGAGCAGCCCAAGAATAAGCAATCGTGTCATTAAGCACAAGAATTCCGGCCACGTCTCACATGATGATGGACATTACTCCAAGAATATATCGCCGGAATGCAATATAATTTTCAAACAGAGGGCCCTCTCCTGATGATCTTACAAATCCTGCGAGGGCTACTAAGCGATTTTTCGTTGGCATAAATCCATACTTTATTGCCGATCTTCGACGCTGATTGCATCCGCCTAAACTAATCTTTAATGCCATTCCGGTCCATCAGAATCAGTTCAGCGTCCCATAGAGGAATTAATCGGGACGCTCTCGCCGTCGGCAAGCTGTTCCGCCTGCCAATGCATAAATAGGGTGGCAGCCGCAGTTTGTTTGGGACACAACAGAACGTGTGCGTGTGTGTGTGAAGCTGATTGAAAATTCAAATAGGGTGAAATTTGGTAAAAATTTCACCCCTTTTACCGAGCCGGAAACATTAGGCATGGCATTTTGAAGAGAGGGAAGGTAGTTTTCTGGTGCAAAAATTGTGGAAACTTTGTAGCGAGCGTGCTGGTCTTCCCCCTTCCGACGAAAGCTGTTGATGGAGTAGTAATTGCCGATTGAAAGGTTGGAGTTCCGCAGTAATTTTATTTAAATTCGTATTATCGTTTCCCTAAAGTGGTAATATTTGTGGTATGCTTTTATCATTGTCTGGAGGGGGAAGGTAATGTAACAATACAAGTAATTGGTTTACATACTGTAAAATATGCAAAGCAAAAAATAATCATATGAAGTGATGAGAAAGTAGAGGGTAAGAATTAAAATTAAAAAAAATATTACAAAAATAAGGAAAAACTCGAAAATATGCTAAAGTATTAAATACGAGCACATACTCTAAAACTCGGGAATTAATTTATATTATTAATTAATATTTGTTGTAATACTCGAAATGCTTTTAAATTTGGACTAAATTATTTTAGTTTAAAAATATTTTGAGATGTTTTTAAAAAATGATATAATTTATATTGATAAGGCAATGAACTCAATATTTGAAACCTCGAATGCTAAAATGAACTTACTTTTCATATCTTTGACGGATTGGCAGTCTTCACTTGAACAACGATGGTCATTATTTAGATTTCTATTAGATTATAATACTTTTTGTATTATAATGCGTGTATACATATAGTATTATATTTGTATGAATGCATGTTTAACTATATCTTATAACAGTACAAACTATATTATATTGTGGGAATATATATTGAATTAAATAGTGTGCATACATATTGTATTACATTTTATGATACATATATACTATTTTATGTATACATTATTATTTTTTAAACTAATAGCAACTTTCTGCGATCTACTATTCATCCAACATATTAATACTATTAATTCAGTCATTCCAGTTGTCTTTGATGAATTGCATTTTATGATAACAGAATTTTTTTTTTAATTTTAAATTATATTTCTATAATCTAATTAGAGCATTTTGAGTGGCTAAGTACGTTTACGAAGTGACGAAATTAATATGGGAATGAAATAGCGGATTCGATCAATTTCTTGATGATGGAGATTTGACTGAGTTTTATTGCACAATATCTCACGAAACTGGAGAGGAATAAAGAAAGGTAAGCCTCGATGATATACTTAAGGATTATGAGCTTTTATATAAAATAAAATTTTCCAACATCAATTCAATGGTTGAAATTAGATAAAATCAATGGGGAAACTCGTAATCTTTACCTCATAAGAGAATATACAGTGAAATAGTGCTTCGAGATTACCATGAAAAATAGGGTTGGTGGTGGCAAGAGTCCATTAAAGTTTTAGCATGTAATGATAAATCTCAATCGTGCATCCAATTACTGAATTTTAAGTTTTAAATTTGCATTAAAAGTATTAAGTAACTTCAAGTGTAATGTCATTAGAATAAATTATCTCAAATACATTTGTATAATTGTTGGAATAAAAAAATAATTGTCGCAAATGAGAAGTATTCAGAAAATAAGAAAATTAAGTTAATTTGTATGTCAAACGATTAATGGCATATCTAAGACTCCGACCTTCACGTGACACAAAAATTGAAATCTGTTTAGTGGTAGGATTCTGGAATGCTGGCTATTAGGCTTTTTTAAATTTATTTATGTGCCAGATAGTTAATATTTATCATTTATTGCCATCAATAATTCTATTTCTTTTGATTTTTAAATGATATTTTTAGGAATAAAATGTTTTATTTGAATTACATTTTTTATTGCATTAAAAAATTTCAAAAGACTGTATTTGAAAAATAAGGTTGTGATAGTATTAAGGATTTTTATAAACTTATCCGAGAATTTTGACTACCATTTCATATTATACCTACATAAACTTAATTTTTCAAATACATATTGTTTCCAGAAGACATAGAGTATACTATATACTTACATAATAACCATGCATAATATATACCATACGTATTATTATATACCTACTATATATCACCATTTACCTACCGTACATATGTATAAAATTTAAATTAAAAACAATTATAAGTGCATTTCAAAATATATCCACCAGAATAAAGAAATTAAAATATTATTCATGATAATTCTGCCAAGGAAAAATAAACTAAAACACTATTTTAATGTTTTATTAATGTTGAATACATTCCAACATCAAAACTTATCACAGACATCAGCAAAATAGAGCATTTGAATTCATTTGACATAAATTGAAATAGAAGCATTTATTACGAATAAAATTTGAACGATTATTTCCTAAATCGATCTTGATTCCGAGACATTTAAGTTCCTTCTTTTGTGAATGATTAGAGTAATAATTCGCTTAATTGTAGTAAGTGCAGTGTTAGAGGGAAATTAAAAATTTTAATTGAATTTAAAATAAAATCAGTAGTTTATTGGAAATTATTAAATTACTCTAATTAGATTTATTAAATCAGCATATCTGGAAATAACTTTTTATACAGTTGATGTAATCAGTTTAAGATCACATTATAGAGAATCATATAATCTTATGTGTGCTACGTCAGTCATTTTTGAATCCTTTATAAATCTTGATTGGAGAAAAAAGTCCCAGTAAAAATTAAGCAAAGTACATGTTTTTCGTGTGTCTGTGATATCATATGTGTAGATTCTGTTGGAATAAAAATGTCCAGTTGTGAGTATTTAACTTTCTCGTTTGCTTTTCTTAAAAATTTCTCTAAATTGTACTATTATCTTTCTTTAAAAAATTTTATCAATAGTTATTTTAGATTTCATACCAAACAATCCAAATTTTCGCTGCAAAAATGCAATAATTTTATATTTAGAATTTAATATAAAAATAATTAATATAACTGATTCAGGCATGTAAAGTTCTTTCAAATTAATACCTGCATACAAGGTATATTGTAAATTGTAAAGTATATGAAAGAGTCTCAATTTTTTAATTGAAAATTTATGAAAAATTATGTTATGTTTTTTAATTGAATGAATTTCGAAATTCCCGCTTCCTTGGAATGCAGTTTCTTTGTAGCTTATTAGTAGAAATATTGAAATTTTAGCAAGTAGATCTGTAGCCAAGTGAATGAACATAATTTCCCTACCATAAAGTTTGTTAAAGAATTATTATCGATTTTCAATTACTGAGAATTTAGAAATAGATCTCAATTGCAAATCTTTCGTATTTTTGCACCTTTATCGTACACAATAAAACGCGTATAAAACAAAACAGTTGAAGAATCCCCCCTCCCAAGATGTTTACTTCTAATAAGAAAGTTACACGACTAAAATTTCATGATGGCATGTTCCTAAAAGGTTTTAAATATTTTTTTCAAATAAAGTAATTAAAATTTATTTTTTACCGAGTCCAAATTGAAGATTCAAATTTTACTTACGCTCAATTATTTAAGCTTTGCTTTGAATTATAATCCCATTATAGTGCAATATTTGCAGTTTACAGTGAAAAGTCGGAATATAGATATCATAATATTTGATTTTTATCAAATATTAAACTAAATAAAAATTCTAGATTTCGATTAACAAGTAACGTTTGACAATTTTCTCTGAAAAATCATGTTCTATTGTTAACTTTCTTATATTTTGCCTTCAATTAATTTATGATGCTGAAGTGGAGAAACAAATAATTTCAATGAAAATACTTCTATAATACTTGTTCATCTAATCCCCGTTCCATATAAAAAATTAAAGCTGTCACTAAGCATTAATTGGGATTGGGATAAAATTTTGACTTGCTTATTGGATAATCTATACATATATATAATATAATCTTTCTCTTTATTTATGCTTAGCATCGATAAATCAACGAATTTAAACAAACAAAAAACCGGTCTCAAACGTAAATGGTATTTCGCACCCAATAATGATGCAGATCAAAACCAGTAGATATTTTTAACTCCATCTACCTATAAATATATATATAGGGCATGTTTGATGCTTTCTATTTAATGGTCATAAAGGTCACAAGTAACAGATAAAAAAATTAAATCTAGAAATATAAGAAAATACTTGAGCCATCGATGTATTTATTCAAATATTTCAGACGATTGCTAAGAATTTTTAGAGCAGAGTTCAAAAATACTTGTATCATTTATTGGAAGGAAATACATTTTGATGAATTAACCAGAAATGCGCCAATCTTGATTGAGGTTTTTGACTTTAAATACGAACATTCCTCTTTGCCATGGACATTATGTCTTCTTTTTATGAGTAAGCCTCTAAAAACGTATGTTTTTAAATTACAGTAGTCGCCATTTGTTGTGATCACGAATGTAATGATTCCTTGATTTTATTGATTAAAATAGTTAGGGACGATTTTTCATTTATGAAAATCAGCTTGTACTAGTGATAAACAGTTCCCTTGTAATAATTCTCCCGGTGTCCAGGTGGTCAGCATGAAGGTCTTTTTAAAACCAATTCAGAGGATGAGCTTAAATGGTTGAAAAGTAAATACATATTTCCATAAAGATTGCAAAGCTTGGATCAAATTAAAGCTAATGTAAATTTGAAGAAAACTAAATAAACTACAGAAAGAGGAATTTGACATGCACTGATGAAATGATGATGTGAGGGTAATGCATGAGGAAAAATGACGAAGAGAAACCATCATTAGTCCATAAAATTATGTAAATACTACAAATATTATAAAATTATGTCCTTAAGAAGATCAGTCCAGTACCTTGCTGAATATTTGGTGAATATATTCATATGAAAGGTTTATAAAAAAACAAATGCTTAATAACTCTACAATTACGATACATTCGTATGAAAGATTAAAAAATTAAAATACGCATGAATATTTTTTAATCTTATCGAGTATATCGATTCTCTGTAGCTATTTAAAATAAATAAAAAATAGGAATGTTGCCCATGTATTCTTTTTGGATTGTAGTATTTTTAAAACACCGTGGATGTACTTTTTATTTAGATGTTGGGATCACTTGGTTTGCCTTGGATCTACTTGCAGTGATTATTTTGATTTGAACCTAAAGTGACCACTTCAAGTGACGTTCTCTCAGTACTATAAACAATAATTTTTAACAGAAAAAGATAAATCTTTTTACCTATTTTTTATTTGCCTTTTTTTAAATTTGTTCTTCCGAAGACAGGATTTGTTTTGATTAATTAGTTACATTACAACGTCAGTTTATAATTAGTATATGGATATTCTGATATAGACAATCATAAAGATTTTTTTTGCTCTTATAAAGTAGGTTAAAATTCAGATTAAATATAAATTCAGAGATAATATTAATTGCTATATCTGAAAGAAGAAATCTTTTACTTTACAGAGATTTTTTTTTCTTCTGCTTCCAACAATTTTTTATTAGAAACATTTACTCTTTAAGCAGAAATAATATTTCTTCAAGATTTTTTGCGACTCTATATTATGTTTTTATACATTTTTTTCAAAATATAATAATGATTATTTTTTTATTTACGAGTTAGAATAAAGTCAAGGTTTCTAAAATTGCTTTAAATGTTGTTGTTGAGTGGATGCGCATATTTATTTAATTTTATAAGGCTTTTTAATGCATAATTGTTACTTTTTTTAGATTTGATTCCTTGATTGAAAACTTCATTTTGTTAAAATAAATCCAATTTAGAAATTTTTTTTCTTGGAATTTTAAAAGTTTCTTAAACTTTTGAATGTTTGAAAAAGTATATTTGTCCGCTTAACTTAAATTAACTGAATTATATGACTTAGTTGATCTCGTAAAATTTTAATGAGCAGTTACTAAATTTTAACCTTCTCACTTTGATAAGTTATTATGAATACTAATTTTATATTGGTTTTAATAGCGTGGATTGATGTTTTTTTTTATCTTGGGCATGAACGTTTTTTTTTCAATACATTTTTTATGACAAATATCCCTTTTATGCCATTTGTGCTGAGATAACACAGATAAATTTAAGTCAAGATCATACCAAAATTTAGATACATTTTTTTAAAGCTAAAGAAGTAAGTGAAAAAAAAATTAATTAACTACACGGCTTTAAAGCAATAATATTTGGAAAAAGGAAATTTTGATTAATTTTTTGAAAGAGGGATTAAATTTTCTTTTTCTTTTGAAGTGGTTCCTGTAGTGATTTTTTATTAATTGCTAATGACATATTATTAGATAAATACATGTTGATTGATTAGGAACGGGGGGGGGAATTATTTTTGAAACATGATATCGAAAGTATGATAATTCGATTCTTCTAGAAGTCGTGGCACGCTGTTTAGGCAACTTAGCTTTAAACAGTTTATCTTTTAATTTGAAGAGTTCCTGCAGCAGTCAAAAGATCGGCCGACACCATAACAATATCCAGAGAGATGTTTCCCCGTCGACGCAAACTGATGATGCCCGTCTCTAATGGAAACGTGCGTCGAGCGAATCTCAATGGTCCCTCGCAGACTGTAGAATAATGATTGGCAAACAACTCATCCTCCTCCAGAGATCAGTATTCATGGAATGATTAAGTGCATCCGCACAATCCGGGGAAGGACATCGGGGAAACAACAACACGCTGCTTCTCGACCCTCTGCCGAGCACTGCAAACCTTCCGACACTGTTTCGCCAAAAATTAATTAATAACCGACGTCGCCCGGAGGGGAAGAAGACAAATGACCCGCTCAACATTCCATCGTTCACTGTAACCGCATCATTAGAGGGTGGAAGCTTTGCTTGACCTTCGACCCCCTCCACGTGTCGCCTACATTCATTGGAGGGTAGAGGTGCGTATCTTCCCTCCCCCTCTCGTCGCCGTCTCGGCGCATTAAAATTCAGCCCATCGTAAAGGTTTGCCGACGATCTCAGGCAATTGGCGATACATTTCTACGTGATTGGCGACATAACGAAGCTTTCCCCCTCGTCATAACGGCAATCATGAGAAGGAGATAAAAACTTTCTGAGGATGTAAAGGCACCTCTGAAAACTCGACAACTTTTAATGATTTCGATGCTGTTTTCTTGTAGCTGAGTTGGACTCTACAACTTTGTTCTAAAATCATTCAATTTATTTAGATTCAAAAGGCTATTTTAAGATAATCAAGACCATTTGGAATACCAGAAACGACATCTGAATTGATCCGTTTCCATAACAAACAAGAACTCGGATCCTTTGAACAAGCAGTAGATACATGAGTAGATACATCCTTTGGTTTCCAACTTAAAACCTCCCTTCCCGACTCCGCATCAGATACACTCGCTTAACCCACAAATATCTTTTATTCGGCAATCGCACACCTTTCTGCTCAAATTGTCTATGTGTTTTAACGATTCGTCATATTTTTATTGAATGTCCCAATTTTCATCTCCACCGTTTACAATTTTATAACTCTTCATCCTTGGATATGCAAACTCTTTTGGAGAAAAGTTCACCCAAAAACATTTTTAGGGTTTAAAAGCGATTGGAATTTATCACCTTATTTGACTCTAACTTGTTTTTTATTGCTTCACCCATCATCGTATTTTTATAGTTTTATAATTAAATTTTCTGCATCTTTTGTTCTATTGTATGCTTTTTTTAAAAATTTGTATGCACTTTTAGTCTTGTAGTTTGAACAAATGTTTGGCGCAGTATGGCCTCTTCTGGCTCTTGTGCCACTAAAACAGACAAACCAAATCCGTCGTGTTGCCAAAATTTTATCACTATGCCCCTGCGCAGATTGTATGAGGAAATTACAAGCCAATATCCTATCAAATGTTAGATAACAATCATATGATTACGATGTACCAAACTTCTATACGAAACGAACTGAAGGACAATCCTTCCACGTATAACTATTTTTCATGGTAAAATCGAATCTACGATGAAACTGAGTAACAAACTCAAGATTCCGACACCAAGAAACCAATAACCTAACGAAAAATAGAGGAAGTCAAGTACAACAGGAATATTTATATATTTTCAGATTTGAAGGTTCACTTGCGATAATAGCATACGAGTAATTTAAGTAAAAACATGACATTAAATTATATTTTTCTTATTTGTTAGTTTCCTCTTTCAATCAAAATTGAGATAAAATATTAGTCACGGCTAGTTTGAGCTTGCCATGTAATTTTTAAACAACTTGGTTTCAAGTTTCTGACGTGTGTTTCTCTGATAAAATTTTGAGATAGAAAATTACCATATCATGCAAAATTTTAAATAATAATTTAAGATTGTTCAACCGATTCAGTATGATGGCGATTTGATTAATATGGTTTAATCAAAGCAGAACAATTCAATTCAATTTATAAAGCTAAATTTTTTTCCTTAAAGAATTTAAGAATATATTTAATGACCTTAAGCTTAAGAACTTGTATCAAAAACCTTTATTTGGGCTAATCTATGTGCTAGGAATTTAAGGAAATATGAGGACCACGATGAATGTATTTCTTTACAAACAGGCCTCATGTAACAAAAATTATTTGGATTGTATCCTAACTGATTTAATTTATTTAAAGTTTTATTACGACATTCCTTCATAAAAAATGAAAAAGAAGTAATATGGAGTTTTTATGTCATTCAGCTCACTGCCACTTATCGACTTTTTTGTGGTCCTTTGCTGACCTACTCAGTTGGGATCGAAATTATTAGTTTGATTAGATTTTTGAAAAAATAAAAGGCTATTAAATACAAATGTACTTTGCTTATCTAAATAATGTATTTAATATCATTTATGTACAAATAATTCAATATTCATTTGGTCGTCTCTTGTTTTTTGGATTCGAAATTTTTTAATTATAGCTTCAACACCGAATGTTGGGTTGCTGCTTAACTTTAATGTTTTATTGCTGTTTGTAATCAGCATTAAATGCATGAAAGATTAAATATTCTTCAAATTATTGATGCAAAGAAAGAAAATAATAGCAGAAAAGATTTCAAGCTTCCAATTTTTTCATTTTTTTAACAAGCAAAAACAAAATTGTTATTGCAGAAGAAATGCCAATTTTTTTCAGTCATAGTACACTTTAAGATTTTAAACAGAAATTGCCTAGATCAATCAAAAAATATTATTTAAAAGGAAAATTATATTAATGTTTTGCCAAATTATTAAAATATCATCAATTAAAAGTGGAAGAACTCGTATTCAGAAATGTGATTCTCGATGTGATCCTGTAAAGTTTTAAATATGAGATAATAAATGTAGCTGATAATACTTTCACTGACAATTCTTGTAATTTTTTTCAAGTTTGGAAGTTTTATAGACCCTGAGTTATCGAGATGAAAATTTTAAGCATATAATCTTGTTTCAGTTAAAAAATGCAACGTTTTCTTATAACAATATCTACCACATAAATATTTTTGTAAGCAAATGGTTATTGTATGCAAATTACTTCCTTTATCTTTTATAATACATTTTGAGTTAGATTAAGAAAATAGTACAATCGAAGCAGCTAGAAATATTATACAAAAATATTTAAAAATATCATTTGTATCTATGTCGCTTATGCAAAACTGTTTTGTAATCGTGCAAGTATTTACATTTGGAGTACATTTATTTCTATGAATATCTTGATTCTTTTTTCTTTTCTTTATTGTTTTGACTAAAAGTCCAAAATCTCTTTTCACAGATTATTTTCATAAAATAGAATTTTAAAATAAAGCCCCAAGTAATAATAAGAAAATTAATTTTTAACTAAAAAATTCTTGAAATCAAAAATTAGAATACAGTTTACATTTTAAGCATGCATGCACTTTAACAAAATTTGGAGTTGATTGATGCAACATTTTCTATATCTATATTAAATTGCATGAAATTACAATTCTTTCATTGCATCTGAATTAAACTAAAATTAATATATCAACACTGAATTTTATTTCCAAGACAATATATTTTAATTACTATTTAAAAGGGGAAAATACGAAAGTAAAAACAACATGAAATATGTAAATAACAATTAAAAAAATTAACAAAGCATTTGGATATTTCAAGGATTGCAATACCACTCAATTTTAACCAAAAAAAAATATTACAGCTGTAAATTTTTAGAAAATATATTTAGTATCACTTCACATTTATTTTATTCATTTCAACTATTAATGAATTCAGAAACAATGTTTTAAAAGGTGAGGTAGCCAAGAATTTGCATTTATTTGATTGTATACTTTCAAAAAACATTGTATGAATTTTCTTTTAAAATTCAGAATTAAAGTTACATTTTTGATTGAGTCCTGCGGTTTCTTTATGATTTTTGAAAATTTTTCTACAACGAATTAATTTTTAGGCTCAATGACAAACTATACCGAGTAACTTTTTAGACAAAATTTGATTTGTAGCCAAATTTATGTTGATTTATGTAGGGAAAAAAAACTAACACATAAAAAATATTCTTATTTTTGGTTTTTGATTTTTATGTGAATGTAATTTTTAGATGTGTTTGTTATTGAGATAACGCATTCATCTTTAATTATAATAAAGATGAATGCGTATGGATGTATTGGTGCTCTATAGGTAAGAGGGTTAGAGCTACCAAACTTGGTATGTAGTATAACATTCGGAAGATAAAAAAAGCACACCTCGGCACGAATTTTTTTAAAATTAAAACTCTGATTAATTAAAAAAAAACCTCAAAAAGGTTTTTCTGCAATAATATCCGAAAATATTTCAGTACAAAAATTATTTTTATTTCAACAGAAACTCAAAAGTTTGTCCTTTTATACCAATATTCAATTGTTTTATTTCATAATGCAAATATTTCAACATATAAAATTTCTATTTTTAATCCATTATTATAAAAATATTTAAACCCTACAATTTATTCTTACAAAAAAAATTCCCACAATTTATTTCTTACAGAAAAAGATTAATAATTATTTAAACTGAGTTAATTGAGTGGAGATAATATAATTTAAAGGAGATAAAAATAAGATAATTGAATTAGGAAAAGTGCTCAATTAGCTCAAATGCTCAAATTAAAAGATTAAATTTGTTCTTACTGCGAGCCAAATGTAGAAAAGTGTAATTTTCAGTACGTGTCTGCAAGAAATAAAACAGAGATGAAAAATTATATTTTCTAGAAAAATAAGCCCAAGAAAAAGATTTCAGTAAACTTTTAATTATTTTCGGGCCTATATCCAAAAGATGCTTCAATTTTGTATGCTCCTTCTGGATCTGAAAATGGCTTACTCTAATCAGATCTTGACTTTCTTTCAAACAATTTCTTTCTAAACAATTAAGATTAGGCGTAGACATCTAACAAGAAAAATGTTATATATGAAGTGAAAAAGTATAATTTTATATAATTTGGATCAATAACATTTTTGATGAATAACGTATTTATATTCTTATGCAGACCTTCGCTGTATAAATTATATTTAATATAATTTCTTTAAGAAACTGCATTTTAAAGGAAAAAGGTCCGTTATTTTGCGACCAAGAGTGATTGAGTAGAGAAATTTTCAAAATCAATATTTTTGAAAGACGCACGATTTTAAATTACTGCATTGACCATTGATGAAGATCCTCAGTCAGCACCTAGATTTTACCGAAAACTGTTGGATAAAAAATAAATAAAGTCATTGATTGTTCTAAGTATTGGCATTAAAAGCTTCATAGCTTGGCTATATTTATTAACAGATGATTGAAATGTTTTTAAATTTTAAAATTAGATTGTTAAAATAGGTTATTGAATAAGATTCATAGGTCTAAAAGATTGTCGAAAATTTAAATTTCATAATTTTTTTCAGACACTCATTTATAAACTGAAAAAAATTATTATTGTTTATTCCATTAAATTAATTTTAAAAGTAAAATTATACCTGATATCTATGATGAACCAGAAAATTTTTTATTGAAAAATTCTTTGAGATATTGCATAAGTTAAATTTTGAATTGAACATTATTGTGTAGTCAAATAAGACTTTAATTCCAAATTATTCTGTTTTCTGAAGTTATATATTTTTAAAAAAATCATGATTTTTGTATTAATTTAGGTTTAATCATTTTTACTTCTGTTAAAAGTTCAATTTTAAGGGAACTAGCAGAAAATTAGAGAGTTATATACTGTAATGAAAATAATAGATTAAGATTTTTATAATAGTATGAGTTAAGAGAGCACAAAATTTGAATTGAAAAAATATTTAACTGAAAATACTGTTAAGAGAGTAAATTATATAAAATATTTAATTAAAATTTTTAGCAAACATCAACTCCAGTGCGCCAGTTTACGCTCAAAAATTTAGCTAAATAATCTGTTGCTCAAAAACAATTGAGTACAAGTTTGAATAATTTTACAAAGAGCTAAAGCTTACAAAAGCTGTATTTTGCGCTAAGTTTGGGTTTATTTTAAAATGTTTATATATATTTTTTGTTTATTTTTGTACTTTTATGTTTACTACAGTTCAGTCCTTACAAAATTTATTTTCAAATGTATACAAAACTTTCTGTTCTGAATTTTTTTTTAGAAATGTCTATTTTAAATGGTGTTTTGAGTATTCTGTCTTTAATCATCTGTGTTCATAATAAAGATAAATGTATGTGTTGGTGATCTATAGGCCAGTCCGGTCGACTTGTATCTACAAAATTTGGCACTTAAATATTTTGGATATATATTTTTTCTCTTTGGAGCGATTTTTCAAACTTTTTTAATTAATTAATATTTACTTAACTTATGCCGTTTCTCCGAGATAAATGCAAAAATTATAACTGCACTAAAATGAATTCCTCAACACCATTTATAATTTTTAAAAAATGTCTTTTTTATTGATATTAATTTTCTAATCGTGCAATTTTTTTTCTGAATTCCAACAATTTTTGAAAAATATTTTTTATGTCTAATTTCCAGTAATAGATAACAACATTGTTCTGAAATTCGAATTGTTTTCAATTTCATTTTTTCATCAAATATTCAATCGCACAACTTCCTTCTATTGTCGGAAGTTTTAGAATTTTTTTTTTGCTTAAATCTGTGTAGTTTACAAGACGAATAAAAAAAGCAGTTTTAATACCATAAAAGTTTAGAAAATATATAGAAAACATATTTATGCTTTTAATGGTGTTATTATGGCATGGGACTAGTTTCCATTGAAATATAAGAACAGAACTTGTGAAAGATAATTAAAATAACGTAGCCTTAATATCTGAGAATGTATGGTTATCACGGATATGAAGTTATGTTTTAACCACTTAAATAAAATTAATTATTGACTAGCATTCCCTCAATATTCCAAAGTCGAATAGTTTACAATAATGAAGGGTGCTCTTTATAGTTCCTAAATCATCAGGATTAGATATTTATTTCCAAAAAGAAAAATGTTCTGAATGATGTAAAGAAATTACTTTCTTATGATATTTGAACCAATAAATGTATTCTTAAAAAATTTATACCTGAATTATATTTATCATAATAGACTTTATTTCATCAATTTTTTATAATCTCATTGTATAATAAGTAAAACTGATATTGACCAAAAATTATATTTTATTATTATCTAAGTTATTACTCAAGTTCTAATCTAAAATATAATGAAATTTTGTGAAGCTGATTTTCATTTCCTGAATATTTTTTCCGATTGAAACAGGTTATGAAACATCCATGTAAAAATAAGATTCCTTTTAAGATTTATTTAGGATGAAGAAAAATGTAATGTTTTACGTTTATGCAATTTTAGAAAATCGACTTTTTTATATTTTTTCTGTTATTTGTGGCAAAATCTTATTTTTGCCTACCGGCAGTTTGATTGAAAATGAATTAATAAAACATATTATATATAAATATAAGTTTTGAATATACTATAATTTATCAATCTGAAGAAACAAATGTTCTATTTAGTTGACTTCTAGATTGAAGTTGCTCTAAGGTTAATGAAAATAGATCTTTTAATTTTGAATAGCATTTTATTGGTAACTATGATGAAGAGGCAAAATCTTCCACAAAGCTATACATTAAGCAATTATAAATATCTAAGAAATTACACTATTCTGAACTGTTGTTTTTTCTTATGGCACTTACCATGGACAAGCTCGCCGAGGTAGTCCGCGATTTAAGCCTAATCAGCTTCTCTTGTTTTGTATTAACGCCAACTAGGGCCAAGTGTACGACTTTTGCTACTCACTCATCACATTCGCTTGCACAATCCCTTTTTACAGGGGGGGGGGGGCATTCACATACTTTAAGGATAGAACACAGAAGAACAACATGCTCGAACCGGAACTCGAACTCGGGACTTCCAGGAAGACACGCTACCTCTGTGCAAGGACGTCGGCCAATTCAGGACTTCAGCAGAAATAGAGGATCTTCAAAGCAATCAATCACTGAACCAGGGATGTAACGAGACTGAAGGGACAAAACGGATACAGATTATCTGGGCTCTAGGGTCATGGGACATCAGGAGCACAAAATATCAGTGCGTTATACCACTTTTTGAAATAAAGTTTCATGAAAGGCTGAAAAGGTAATGCAATATCCTAAGTGAAATATGTATTTATCAAACCAATGATGACTACGGAAAAAATTATATTTTGCCTCGGGCCCTTGAAATCTTTATTGCAATTTTTGTTGCAACTTTTGTTTCCACTGATTTGTATTGAACTGGCAGCTTTTCAAATATAAAATTAAAGCTCAAGGTCAAATTGAAATATTATTAACAGCAAAAGGAGTCACTCTAGGCCTAACACAGTTGAGAAACTTTCGTGGGAGAACTATGGCCATATTTATTTCCTGATTGCATCCAAACCACACTTATTTAAAGGTTAATAAATGTTTATCAATAAATTTTTCGCAACGATTAGGTTTACAGATATAAAGAACTTTTTTTAAGGAGATGGAATGCTTTGTCGATTAATCAAAACCTCTGTCGTATTTATAAATGATTGCTTTACGATAAAAAAAAGTAGAATGGGCAAAGGAAAATAAAGAGAAACAATAGGACATCAAGAAATATTTTTTCTTGAAATATTCAATTAAAGAATATCTTATCAATAATGCAAGTATTAAATTTAAGAATCTTAATAGCAGGGAACTAATTCAATGTACATAAAAAAAAGGAAGCCTAGAAAATAATTCAATAATTTACTGCTTGTACATCTGCTGGACTCTTATTCTGTTTATCATTTTGATTATTTTAATGTATTTTTAAGATTCTTATTAATTAATGCTAATGAATTGAAAATTCAAATTAATTCTTTCATCATAGCTTCTGATTCAGATGGCAAAGAATATGAAATGAATGAAGTCCCTTTATTTTTTTCTATTTGAATTTATTAATCCTTTAACTATTTGTTATTTGTCATATATCATTTATAACTGTAATGAATTCTATAGAAAAACAATGTAACAACTTACTTTGAAAATCATAACAGGATTATGAAAAATTGTTAAAAATTCAATAACCTTGAATATTAAGATTACCATGAGAATCAAGAGAAAAACATACGTAAAAAATATTAGATAAAAAAATGTTTTTTGGGATGAATCAATGCTTTGCTTGTTTAAAGAAATGGAATTTGTATGTTTTATAATTTGTGTTATTCAGCTAACATTATTCAAAATCTAGTTGATTGGTACAATATAGTGAAAATAACTGTAGTCCGAGGGATGAAAAGAGTTTTCTTCTTTCCTTGAGTGGCCATCAGTTGTTTAGAAAATGCAAATGACGCACGAAATGCTATTTTTTTACCCACTTCAAGGTATTTCACTTCAAAAAGTGATTCAAATTAACAAATTTTTGAACTTCAGGGCATTTTCTCAGACTGGCTGCTGGAATATTTTTATATATTTGTTCTTCAGTTGCTAGTCACTTGAATACATTTTAACAGCCAATTGCAACTGAAATGGTGCTCTTCTAAAAGGATAATTCAGTCTCAATTTCCTTTGAAACTTTTGTAAATAATTTTGTCCCTACATATATTTTTTACAAGGGATTATTCCAAAAATGGTTATGAGAAACTTCCGGTACGGGATTTATTCCAGTTTCCGGGCTAAATAAAATACTGGTGTGGGACTTGCTACTTCTGTATCGATGATGGAACGTACTTCTTAAGGGATGAATTGTACCTTGCCCGCTTGTCGCTAGGAATCAACTATGGCCTTTTTCAGTGTGCTTGTGCCATTATGGTGGCCATTTAGATTACACCGGAACTCTGTCAGGGCAAGGATATCTCTTTTGAAGTTATATGCATATATGCAGGAATGCATTTAGATTTTTAATATGGAGCTAATAAAGAACTATAAACTGCAGTCATATCAAAAATTAAGACCACAGGTAAACTATCTTTTTAAACTGATTGAACTCATCACTATATTGCCACGAAATTTGGTACAGAGATATGCTACAATGAGAGAAAGGACAACATACTAACATGGAAAAAGTTTTAATTGTGAAGGAAGAAACAGAATATATTAAGAGAATGTTAAATCATGAATCAAAGATAAAGCATTAATATGAGGAAAAGTATATCTAATATGGAATATGACCACTGTACACTACTATACAAGCTTTAAAATGAACCCTCATACTGTGTATGAGGGTGCCACTAAATGTTTGTCGCAACAAAGCCCATTCTTCCAAATGCGTGGTTCTAAACGACTTCTTTTTTTAAAAATGAAAGTTAGAATTGTGTTAACCATTCTTCAAATTATAGGAAATCAGTTTTGGTAGCAATTTAAAGTTATTTTGAAAAAATATGTTTGCGTCCTTAATTTTGGACATGTGTGAATAAGGAAATAAGAGCGCTTTATTCCATTCCCATTATGTTAATCACATACAAGCAAAATGGAAATATCTGCAATTTCCAGGGATGTTATAAATAACATTGTAAATATAAATCTCATTACTTTCAATGAATTTTAAAATTCATTGAAAAAATTGAATTCATTGAAAAATTGATTCATTGAAAAAAATTCATTGAAATTCATTAACTAATTTATAAATCTTCTTTCAAGTTATTTATACTCTCCCCCAAGCTTTATTCGTGTCAAATTTGATAGTTTTAGTTCAACATTATAGGTGTAGAATATCAAAAGGAGCAAATTTTATTTTATTAGTATTACAAGTATCCTCCATTATGTGACAGAAATGTGAGGCATTTTTAAAAAACCCCGAGAAGTGATTTGGAATTATCTGGGATGTGCTGAAACATAACTTCCCAATTAGAGTAAATCAGAAAATAAGAAACAAATTATTTTTGAAGGATATGTAAGTTTCGAGAAATAAATGGGAGAGAAAACTTTGTAAGTTTCTCTCCCATTATCTGTGAATTATGAATAAGCAATACAAACACCTACAACAAATAAAATATAAAACTTAAAATTTAAGGAAATAAAAAGTTACAATAGAACAATAATCCAACAGGATTTATAACAACAGCGGTAGAGTACATTTTCTCAGATAGCAAATCCCCTATATATTTTTTCACTAATGAATTGTTTTTAATGTATTCCTTGCTTGTCTCTATCGTTTCTGTCATGCTATACAATTCAAAATATTTTTTGTTCTTATGATATTAAGCCATATAGTCACATTATTAAAATTTTATTTTATATTCTGTCTTTATATTTCATCGAGAATACTCTTTTCGTTCAATAAAGTTATCGGTACTTTTCCGTTAGAAGGGTGCAAGTGGAAAATCGCCAAAAACGTAGAATTTTGCCAAATTTCTTAGAGAGATTTTAAAACAAATTAAAATCACCAAATAATGTAGAATCCGGCCAAATTTCTTTGGCGATTTTACACTTGCGCCCATCTAAAAGAAAAGTATCAAGTTATTAATAAAAGAACGTCTTTTCGCATCCGTATAATCCCGTTTCGTTCTCATATCCTACTGCAAAAATGATCTGCTTCTCTGTTCTTGACTTATCTCTTAATTTGTAATTACATTTCTGGGAATATTGTTTATATAAATTTTAAATAAGTGTTATCTCATTTGAATAGTTGTTTACAGGGTAAATATAAATAATGCTCGTATTTAAAACAAAACACATTTTTTTTTAAAAAAATGATACCATAATTTATTAAGTAATTAAAAATTCTCAAAATGTTTCGGCGTGAAATCATGAATAAAGCGAAGAATATGTAATTTATAACAGTTTGTGTGGTTTTGTTTGTATGGTAAACTATAAAATGTAGCACTGATCTTTTTTCGTTAAATTCATTTAGAATTTTTTTAAAAAAATTTAAGTAAAGACAACAAAAGAAGTTGCTTCATGAAAGTTATCTGTATCACATTTTTGATCAAATGACTTAAAGTACTTTCAATTTATATGAATTTTTCAGGCACTCCAGAAGTTATTCCATTTTTAAATACAACTTCTTTTGTACAGCTGAACACCTCACCACCACCGACAGAAACATTACTGATAGGAGTTGTAGTGACCAACTGCTGTCGTTAGCACAATCCGTCCAAAACGCTGTCCATTTCACCAAACTGACATCCTTTGAGGCAGTTGGACCCCTACTCGCAGAGTGGTCCATCTCTGACCTTCCTCCTCGTTTCCCATACACCTATCTTCCTGTTAACAAGGAACGGGCCATCACAAGAAAATCTTCTCGAAATTCTTAATATTTCTCTAAATTCTATTTCTACAATAATAGAAATCCAAACACATTAAATAGTTGGTAAAAAAAAACACCTCGCAATATTTAACATCATGCTCTTTAGTAGCAACGAAATAATTGTTGGTGGAATCAAATTTCTGAATTGGTTAATCATCGTAGTCTTGTGTCATATGGGCATCAAATGTGGATTTCCAAATTTATGCACCGAAATTAAAATAGTTTAAGTACGCTAAAATGCGATTCAAAAATCACAAATAATCCACAAATACAAAGTAATTAATGATTTTTTAATTGAAACAGAAAGTCAGTACGTTCCCGTAAGCATGGCTGCTAAATCGATAGTAGATAATTCAATTGGATTAAAAGGTTAAGCTACGACTTACTTTCTGCCTATATCTATTGAAGAAGAAAAATCGAGACACGAATTCCTAATTTCTTACATATATGCATTTTTTTCTCCATTCTAAATATAGTAATCTGAGAAATCGGGAAAATAATTTATCTACTCTTGCTAGACTTATCTTTTGAAAATCAATACTAAACATCAAAACTCAAAATTAACATCGCTTCTCAAACTAGCGATAAAGAGCCAAACCCGGCGCCTCCGAACTTTTCCTTTTGATATCCATCGATTTTGAGAACTTTTTGGCGAGAAGCGTATCGGGGGTGGGGGTGTGATTTAATTACAGCAGAACGGATCGTTAGCGAAGCGGGCAAGAGCCAATTTATGCAGGCCATAAGCGGAACATGAAATTAATTAATAATTAAAGATCGCCGAAAGAGTGTTTTGGAGTATCTCATAATGTTTATATAGTGAGGCTTTATGACGTCATAAAGATGCTGAAAGATGATAAACAAGCGGACGCACCCCCCCCCCTTCCCCCGGCATCCTAAAAGCGCATTTTTGCTTGATTTTGCTTTAACAACATTGGATGGTGAACGTTATCGGAAGAACTACTTAGTTAATAGTCTGAGGGAACTGATGAGTTTTTGTTGCTGCGGCTTCTTTCAGGCATAATGACACTTAGAACGCTCAAAAGGGGTGATGAGCATTCGATGAATCGGCATTTAACAACTGTTTAAAGTTTGCGCACGAGCAGTTGAGAGCAGTTAGAGATAAGTTTTTACGCGTGACTAATTATATAAATGTGTTCATCATTAGTTTAGGCGGAGCCCGTCTGAGAGCTCCGAAAAACGATTTGTTTCAAAATGAGCTTCTGAAGAAATAAGTGCCAGCAATTCGTAGAGAATTACGTATTATATGTGGAAACATTTACACACCAATTAAATGTTAAAATCCGTAAATATAAAATCTTTTCGATTCTTCTAATAAAGAGAAAATGAAAAAAAAAGCTTCGTTTATTTTATAATAGAATGAAAATACAAACTCTACTTCAAGCTTTAGAGTAATGATGAATTTATTTTAAGACATAGCTTAAAATTCATTTTATGTTCTCGTATATAACATGTTCTCGTATAACATGTTATGTTCTCGTATATATTCTTATTCATTTTATGTTCTCGTGTATAAAGTATGCAAATAAAAAGCATTTTAATCTCAAAGTAATAATAATAAATCAAACTTTAGGCTTTGATAAATTTTCCTCGGGATCCTACAAACCCATTTGTACAAGATAACAATCTGTCAACTAAAAATTATATTGAGTAAATCAGATGAAATTTTTATGTCGTCTTGGCACCAATTTTGTAAATTTTTCTCAAACTTGGAGTGAAAACACGTCTGAGAAAGCACCGCGGAGAACAGCATACAATCATCACGAAAGATAAAAATTTAAATGGATAAAACTTGGTACATAATTTCCTGGTACACAGTGTTTATCCGTATTAAATTAAAAAAAAAATCCATTCATTAGCTGACTTTTTCTTTCCTTATTCTGAAGCATGTTGATTAGAAAAGGCAATGATTTGAATTAATGAAATTTAATATGAGGTCTTATAATTTTATAAGTTCGTTGGTGGGAAATTTTATTTTTAATTGGTCAAAAAAGTATCTAAAATACACATACGATTCTCTTCATTACAAAATAGGCAGATCTTATGTATGGAAGCATGTGACTTTTACGTGCGTGTTAATTTGCTGAATTTTTTTTAATGTCTTGTTTGGCTTGTCCAAGATCCGTAAGCACAAAAAGGACAAGATTAACTCAGTTTTCAGAAAATATACGAGAACGTTTTGTAGCGATCACTCTCTTTATATTTTCATATTAATAACATTTAATAATGATTTTTAATATTAATAATTAAAAATTATTATTAAATGAGATTGATTGTTTTTTTCATATTAATAACATTCAATTATAATTTTTCATAAATATGTAACTCACATTTTTGATAAACGAGAAAGTGAGGAGTTAATCAGAAATCATATCTTTATTTTTCCTTTTTCAGGTTTGAGCAGAAACTCCCATTCTTAGCAGTTATTAAAATTTTTATGTTATATCTACAAATATCAAAGCAAGATAGAAAACAGGATGAAGGGTAAGTGAACACAATCAGACTTTATAAAGTTTCAAAAGGGAGTTTTTCTTAACTCTAGCTGAGGAAGAATTTATTTTAAATACTTGTTTCCACGTGATATTACAGTTTTACGTTTAGTAGTTAAAGTTCCAGAAATTAGATTTCAAAAAGTTTGGGAAACTCTTATAGTCAGCAAAAGTGATTTTGTAGTTTGAATTTAATGGTTCAAAATAAATTAACTTTAAAAAAGCTGATAAATAGTATATAAATATATATTATTTTATTTATATGATAAAATAATATATATAAATATATATTATTTTATATATGTAATAAAATAATATATATAAATATATAATATTTTATTTTATAACTACATATCTTTAATAATATTGCATCATAAAAATCATTTTGTAGAAAAAATGTAGATTCTTAATCTATACAAATATAAATAATGAAACTGATTTCAGGTTTTCCTCTATTTTAGTTTTAATACTTTCTTCTTTGATTTGCAACTTATTCTTGAAAACAGGATATTAAAATTAGTAATTTGGTTTGAAATTAAAAATTATTTGTTAGATTTTTGCATTTGAAAGAAGAGTAATGAATTCCAAGGCCAATTGTTACAGATATTGTTTTATATGCAATATTTAGTTATTCAATTAAAAAATAAAATTATAATAAAATAAAAATAATAATAAAATTAATATTATATAATAAAATTTAGTACAAAAATGCAGTATTTCAGGTTTTATAATAAAATTCATTCTAAAATGCAACTCGATTTTAAAACAAAGTCCTTGTTTTAGTTCCTAAGATACATTTAATTTTAAAATACGAATAAAGAGTCAAACAAGTAAATGGTTTTTTTTGAAAAAATTATTTTATTACCGTTATTTTCATTTTTCTTGTAAAATATCCGAAAATCTTAAATCGCCTAAATAACTTCTGCGTGATTATTAAATGATTGATTCATTATATGTTGACAGTTTAGTTATGATTTATTCAATGCATTTCAACAAGAATACTTTTGCTTTTTATGGTAATTTTTTACAGCGTTTATTTATTTTAAATATTACAAATTAAAATTAACGTTTCATGTTATTTTTTTTTTAAATTTAATGATTTTTATGGATTTTTTTTGCGAAAGGGGGGAGGGAGAAAATTTATTGTCAATTGACTTTGAATAGGATTATTTTTCTTTTATTCTAAATTTTAAAAAAAGTTTATGTTTGTTTTGTCTTTGTCTATTTTTCATGATTTTTGAGTTCGCATTTTGAAAAGATTCTGCAGTTGCGGTATTTCTTTGTTATTTTATAAATAAATTTTTTAAGATATTATAATTAATAATAATTTAATTTTTGCTCCAGCAATTTTCAAATAAAGAAAATACTAATTCAATCTGATAATTGATTTCCGACTTATAATTTCATGACTCATTCTTTTTATTCGCTCTCCTAATCAGTTTGCCATGAAAAAAGATAAGGGAAAAAGTTCTTTATCATTTTGTTTATGTTAAGTGTAATTTATAAAATATTTTATTCCTAAATGCTAGTTTATTTTCGATTTTTTTTTGTCTGCCGCTTCGGTTTAGCAAGATAATACTTCGCGTTCACTTGTAAAAAAGAAATTTCGAATTTTCTGTATACTAAAAACTGAAAATTGTTCTGAATATATAACCTAAAACAATGAATTTTACCAAAAGTAATGGGGAAAAATGTTTTAACATTATAATGCTGTGAAGGCGATAAAGATCTTATGTATTAAATTAAACTATCAGTTAAAAATCTTTTTTTCTTAAGTTGGTTGTTGTAAAAAAAAGCCAAAATAAAATTTATTTTGAAGTATTCTTTAACCATACATTACAAATTATTGCACAGCATTTTAACGATCTTAAGACGTATTTGAAATATCGATGCTCCATTTCATTCATTGAATTTAAATTAATTATTAACTTATGATCATAAAGTTTCATTTACGAACTCCTTTAATTTCGTTCTGGTTAATTGGAAGCAAGGTTTTTAAGAAATATGTTTAAATCAAGCTCATAATATATTTTGGTCAAATTTTAAACATGTCTTGTGAAATGTAGAGTAAGTTGGTTTGTTACGGTTTCGCATTTTACTGGTTCTTTAGTATACAAATATTGGCATCATTCGGTTTTATATTGTTAATCCTTTAAAGGGCCTTTTATTGTCGCAATTGCATATTAAAATATTTTGAGATTACTTTAAAAAATTCATTCCTCAAACTTATTATATACAATTTGATTTGATAATTTTGATGAACATAGACATAGATAATTCATTATAATGTAGAGCATGAAAATAAATCATCTGAAATTTTATTTCATGGAAAAATTAGATGAGAATATAGGATACCTAATAAATGCATACAGAAACTTATAAAAGGTGTAGTTACACTTACTACGTCAATAGAAAAGATTAAATGCAATTAATTTACATGCCTATTACATTTAAGAAATTATCATTTCATCTTGGTTAGTTACGAGAGATATTTATGAGAAATATATTTAATCTGAGACCATAAATTAATTACATGTTTTAGATAAATTTCAAATAGGAACGCTCTATAAATCCCTGAGTAATCAAGTCGGTTTATATACTTTTGAATATAAATAGGTTTTTTTGTTAAGAAAAAAAATGTCTTTTTCATATTTTAAGTTGAATTTAACTTATGTGTCTTCATTTTTAAGGAATAAGTAACATTAGTTAATTAAATTTCCTGAAAAGTTTTTTTTTTATTTAAGCCTGCACAGAAAAGAAAATGATTCAAATGTAAGATTCCCCGAATGTTGATAAAAACAAGCCGATTTTATTTTAAAAGTGTATATTCGGCTGAATAACTGATTTAACTAAAGTCTGATTTAACTAAATAAGGACACAAATTGAGAAAAAAAGTTAAGTGAAACCAAATATTTTGAATCTGATTACAATTAATGCATTTTAAAAATAATTTATGCCTTGATATACAGTTAAATTTTGAATAAATTACATCAATTTTGAAGACTGTTTAAAAAGAATTACAATAAGTAATGATATGGCATTTTTAACTGATGTCAAATTTGTATTTTTACATTGATAAAACATTGATTTTTACATTGATAATATTTTACCTTGATAGGCATTTAATTGTGCACGGCAAATAAAGTTTATATCTTCAGTGTGCACAAATATAATATCTTGCTCCTAAAAATATTCTTAAGAGCCGAATAATTTGTGAGCTAGACACAAAACCAACTCGCGACATAATTCCTAAAATTTATCACGGGCTTCATTTTATTTTAAATATTTAGAATTTTCCTTGTCTAGCACAGCCATTCCCCTCCCCCCAAGCTCCATGAATCTTTAACTTAATATTTGAACCTTCCTTAGCATAATAACCCAGTCATCTCCCGACATAAAATAAATCTGCGCATTGCCCAATTAATTCAACGGACTGGAACCGAAGGAGAGTAAGCAATTGGGAAAAAAACGACTCCTCCCCAATTTTTTACGCTTAAAGCCGAGAAGAGAGGCACACACACGTGGACATAAAAAAGAAAGTAAGGCAAGCGTTATATTAATAGGCGAGGGATCAAAGTAAATGCGTCTATTTCCACTCGCAGCAGGAGAGACGCGTTTAGCCGGGCTGTCACAATATGAAGACTTAGTTTAGAGATATAATGAGACGCTCATCTATCTCATCTGCGGCGCAGCGTTACCGCAGGTCGGGGAACAGAGAAGGAGAACCGAGGAAAACAATAAAAAAAAGCGACACAAATAGGAGGGAAAAAAAGTAGGAGATAGGAATAAGGTTATGGTGAAAAAGGTTGGGGTTGGGGGGTAGGGGCGTCACCACGAGGGCGTTCGAAGGGCTAATGTCGATTTAGCAGCCCCTGCACCCCTGGGGCTTGAAAAGAAAATGAGCGTCGGGCGCGCGAGTTCTCCGTAACAGCTGCAAGTCGGCTTCTGTATGCAAAGCGTGCGCTGGGTGGGGTTGGGGGGGGGTTGAGGAGGCAGCCAGGGACGATATTGGGGCTGGAGGAAGAGATCCATCATTGAAATGAGAAAAATCTCCATGTTCGCGGAGGGCTAATGTTACCGGGAGATTCCCCGTCTCACTCCAGCTGCGCAATTCCTAGGGCGGAGCCAGCGAGAACACAGCTATGCGGCCGCCCATTGGCCGACTCGTCTGCCACTCAATCGCTACTTTTCCCGCCATCGTCATCATCATCATCATCGTGTGGCTTTCGCTAGAGATGACCCATTCCGGAGCATGGTTCGGATTTGGAATATCTCTCGCCCTCCCTCCCCTCCTACTCCATCCAGCGTGCACCCCTTCTCCAGCCTATCCACCTGCGGTTTTTCCTCAAGTCCGATACACGGACCTTCGGAATGAAAGGGTGTAGGATTTAGAGCGCTGCGGTGTCATTGAAAAATCTTTCCGTCTGGCTCTTTCTTTCCCTTCCTCTCTCTTTTCCACCGTCTATTGGAACGCGTAGGGGTGTGTGTGAGAGTTACATATTCATAAAGATATTTTTGGAATAGGCACAATCGTTTTTGCCTAATGCTATCCAGATTTTTTCTTCGTCGTTAAGATTTCCTTTTTGGAGCATATATTAACTGTGAAAATAGTGAGAGGGAGAAGAAAATGATTTTCAAATAATGTAGTCGAAAATCAGCTAGGAAAATTGCGAAACTCAGATTTTTGTTAAATGCATATTACGCTAAGTTTTTGACAATTTTTGAAAATTAATAACCATTATCTTTTCAAAAATAATAATGATTATTAGATAAAGGAGCTAAAATACTCACTAATAATAATAATAATATTTTGAAAAAAATTTCGTCGAGTGGAAGAATATTTTTGTCACATTATTAAGTCATATATTTTTAAAAAATCTATGCCTGCTTGATTCAAATTTTCTGTTTCTGAAACTTTTTGATTGCTTAAATATTTAATAAAAATATTAGAGGTAATTCGAACTCGTAATTGTGAATATGTCACTTAGTAAAATAATAATTGTTTTAAAACGATTCTTTATAGTATTTTTTTAAAAAATTAGTCTCAATTATAGCAATAAGTACATGAATACAATCTATGTATGCACACACGCACGTGCATATATACACTCAGTTACTAAAAGTAATGTAAAATACATTTGAAATATTTCTGATATTCTATTAAGATCAGAAAAAAAAAAACCCTTCAGAAATAGAATTAGTGTCATTGAAAAATTGATCTTTTGAGTTTTAGAATAAGATTAAACAACAACAACAAAATCTTTTCCTAGTGATAAATGCCGAGATAATGGAAGAATATTTACATTTTCAATATTTTTCAATTTAAAATCTAAAATTTTTAAATCCTTTCTTAATAAGCACCTTTCTAAGAAGTGAACTTCCGACAAATCTGGGATCTCTTAAGTCCAACAATTTGCCCTATATCCAATGGTTTATAAACTATTTCGGACGGTTTTTGCTTCACGTGTTTCTGTTTATATAATATCCAGGTTATAAGTAAGTTAAACGAAACTTCATATGGATTTTAATTTAATTTTATACTTCTTATTACAAGCTTATTTGTGATTTTAAAAATTTCCACAACTGTTGGAGGAAAGCGAATTTTGTCTTTATTTGATCTAAAATCGCTAGTTTTCTTAAAAATAAATTATGAATTTTTCCTCTTAATTTACGAAATTAAAAAAAATCAGACCTTTTTTTTTATTTGACTTGTAAAGCATTTTACAATTTACGGCATTCTTTTTCTTTGTGACAAGATGCTCATTTAGTAGCAATTTTTGATTGAAATAACTTGTTGTAATAAGTAATCTGTTTATTCATATCTGTAATTTGATATTTTCAGTAACAATAATTAAGAATTATTGGAATAAATGGAACTTTTATTATAATAATATGTGTTTTAACACTAGTTCCAAGCTTTGCTTTCTCTAGATCCTCTCTTCAAAAGAAATGAAGAATTTTCAATAACGGAATATCAAATGATGTGAAAAGTATATGATTAAAAACCTAGAATATCTTTGATATTTGTATTTAGGATTTGGTTAAAAAAATTCTTGGAACTTTCCTTTGCTGTAAGAGTTTAACTCTTTCGTGGACATTGGGAAGGTTACATCCCCTCACATTTTCTTATCACTATCACAACGTCAGATAATAGACAGGTATTCTTTAAAAAAATGATGTCTTGCTAGCTTCTAAGCAAAAAATTGTGTAGTTCCAAATAATGTGTGCTTAGCCTGTACGGGAAATCATTTATCAAAGAGAGCGATACAGACAGTTTAGGAAATGTTGCACACAGGGATAAGAAAAGAGAACAACTACATTTGTGCAGAATGTGATGTACCTTTGTTTATTGTAATATAGTTCTCATCTTTTCATTCCAAAAAAAAAAAAAATCATTAGATTTTTCTTTTTGAATGTATATGATTCCATATTAAGTATATTTCTCACCCCTGAAATTTAAGTTAAACATAAATTTCAGCAAAATAAAATATTTTTCTTTCAATACTTTTTTTTTAAATTATTGATAAAACTTTAAAAACTGGGATAATTTCAAAAGAAAAAGAAGTGGCCCATGAAAAGGTTAAAAAGGAAGGATATTTTGCAATCCAGGAATATTATCATTGTACAAACAAAATACTCAACAGAATTCTTTAAATAAGAGGGTTGTGGCATAAATAATAGCGATGTGTTTTGAACTTTTCAGCATTTTAAAACACTGATTTAATATATTACACTTGAAAAAATATTGTAACTTCGATATTTTTTATGGAAATATTGTTAAAAATTAAACAATGTCAATGATTATTTATTAATATTTATTGGTACAAAATAATAATCAGAAAATAGAATTTTTCTTTGTCTCTCCTAAAAATTTGATGCTGCTGTATTTCTCAAAATCTGCAAAACTCATGCCTTGCAGATGGCTTCTCAATCGCACAAATTTTGCAGCTAAAATATAAAAGATGCAGTGAATAGATGCTGTTAATTTAAGCATCCGCAGCTATTTGCATACTCATGTAACTGTAATGTTAGATAGTATTAACTTCGAATGAGCGAGTAACAACATCGTAATTAAAAGTTCTTTCTTTTAAAAATTTCAATCACTTTTTTTTCTTTCATCAAATTTTGACGAGCATACCTTTTGTTGTTTCTTTTCACATTTAAGTCGAACATTCTTTTTTTTTCTTTATTATTTTACTTCTGAAATATTTCTAAATCTTTAACCCTAAATGTGTACAATATAAGTTTTATCATATAGTATTATCTCATCAATGCACTGTTTTTTAAATTAAAAAAATGAAAAATGAAAAAAATATATATCACTTAGACTTATAACTTGTACCACCTATAAAAGAAGAAAAATATACGTATACACACAAAAAAATGTAAAATAGAATTTTTTATAAAAAAACCTATTCTAAAAAATTATTATTATTAACATGAAAAAAGAATTATTTTTACGATTTGTTAAATATGCAGTGATATTTGAACTCATCAAATTCAATGAATAAGAGAACTTAATGTGCAGGAATTAATTACAATTATTTAAAGTATTAAAAATTAGTTAAATTTAATTAATGAATTAATATTTGAAAAAATAACCTGTATTAACATCGAGTGTCATTCACTATAAGTTTAAAAAATTAATTTGAACTTAAGTGGATGACTAAAAAGTATTTTATTTACGATTGAAAAGTTGAGAAAGATATATACATATATTATTTCATCTTTAAGACTTTATTTTCAAGAACATAGTGCTCTTGAGAGAAACGTGTTTGGATAAGACGACAATAAATTTTAAAAATAGTCAAAGAGACTTATTATATTAAATCTACCAGAATCAAATATCGTTATGCTGTACGTTAAAAACGCTTTGATAGACTAAGTGAAGATTTAGATATTATCTTAGTCATCTAATCATCATTCAAACTTATGAAGATCACCTTAACATAAACTCTGAATTGTACAAAATAGGGCTTTGATATAAGTAGGCTGATTTCAAGAAAAAGATGAACTCATGATAATTTAATTCAAGAAACTGTTCATATTTCTAAAGTGAATGCCAAAAAAAAAAACCCAATTAAAACACTAGAAAGTATTTGAATATTTGTTAAGAAATATTATTTAAGAATGTGTTTCGTTAAATTTCCCTTCGACGTGCATACTAGTTAATCAAAGCCCGGTTTTGCAATTTTAACTTATACATTAAAATCAAATAATCAAGTTTAATAAAAACTAATAATGTCTAAATTAATTAAATTAATTTTACGGTTAAAATGTAATTTTTTTTTGGATTCTTAGTATCAATTGAAACATACATTAAGAAAAATATATTATTTAATTGATATTAATCTGAAAGTAATGACAATGCACGATCTATTAATGGACAACATTTATTCGCAAGCAATTTTTCTTACCGAATAGTTCATTAGCAGATTGTTCACTTACCATATAGTTTTGTAGGAATTTTATTAATTCGATTAGAAAGTTAATTAAATGCTATTCCACTCTATTAGAAGATCAGAAAAATAAATAAATAAAATTACTCAAATTATCACTACTTTCATTTATAATATTCATTTTATAGTGACAACGCCGATTTGTGCGATATATATCATCAGTGTACTCTTATTTTCATCCGTCTATTTTCTTTCCATTATTTGTGCATCATGAACTCGTTGAAATCTGGCGAAATATTTTTGTACCCTTTTTTTTATCTTAAAAATGTATAGTATCTTGAGCTTTTAAGATTTAATTTTGACCGAAATGCATTATACTTGAAGGTTAAAGAATCTGCTCAATATCGATTGTTTTCTATCATGTTTGTGACGAGGAATAATTTCGTCTTTTAAGTGTGTGTTTATAATAAGAACTCAAAAACTTATCACAGAAGACTTTTTTATTCGATTGATGCCATTTTCACTCTTTCATCTCGAATATGAGAATTTGAATTATTTATATGCAAGCTGGTTCTCTAGGGATTTTGTGATTTGTGGTTTTTTGGCGTAATAGCTACACATTTGGCCATGCTGCGCCAATCCAATGATGAAATATAAAAGTAAGTTAAATTTGAGAGTTAAAAGAATTCGTATAAAACATGATATACTGCTATAGGATCAATATAACATGGCAATGCTTCAGAATTTACAGTTCCAGTTTAAATAAGAGTAAAACTTTGCTTTGGTACCGTTGATAACAAATAAGACACTTAGTAAGCAAACTAGATATAAGTATAAAATCTAATATCCTTTAAAAATTTCAAAATGTTCTGGTGGTGTTTTTCACCCACTAGGTCCTGCAAGTTTAATGAAGTTGAATGAAAAAAATGAGCACGTTGGGAATTAAAATCAGGACATTCAATTGAAATGTGCTTAATGGTAAAATCCACGTGACAATAGGGACACTTTGGCACATATTCTCTAAAAAGAAGATATCTGTGGGTAAATCGCGTGTGTCCTATATGCAGGCGAGTCCATTTAACGTCTACTTCACGTATAGGGAGAATAGGCTACATTTCAATAGCTGGTTTGACGGAATGCAGTTTATTTTTTGTTTGCAGATCCTATGTCAGTTGCCAAGAAGAAAAAATATATTTGGCCAAGGACTCCTTAACATCACAATAAGGAAGTCCCTGAGACAAAAAAAAAATGTTTCTGATTTTGCCTTTAAATCTGCCATTTCATTTCTAGTAATGCCAACATGACTGTGCACCTAACAAAAAATTATCTCTAGGAGATACAGTGATGATTCCGTAGCAGATTAACAGCAGCTTCTTTGATAGCGGAACGAATCTTCTAAAAATCTCCATTTATGGCTTGCTTCTGAAGCGGGCTAGTTTACATATTTATCAGGGTCCGTGCTATCTAAGGTGTTTTTTTATTCATCCCATCTGTATATCTAACATGATAGGGGATATTTCTTCTATTATTTTCCGAATGATTCATCAACAAATTTAATTTTAATAACAAAATTCATAGATTAATATTAAATATAATAAATAAAGAAAAATTGTCATATATAACACTTCCTTGCTTCCTTAATAGTTCAATCCCGTCTCTTTTCTTTTTAGTTTTTGAATGCAGCTACCAAAAAAGATATGCAAATTTCAAAATCATAAAAACAATCACAACGGTCAATAATCCATTTATATTCATTTTTCAATCAAGACACAACTCTAAAATCACTTTTAATAGCTTTCCATTTTCCTTCTTTTCATTCCCTTTAAGAAAATCGCTTGGCTTTTAATTATTCTTTACGAAGCAATGCGATGAATGGAGTCATTAACTAACCGCATTCCAGCAGATTGTAAATACTTGTTTCAGTCGGAACATGCATCTGACATTGGAAATTTTTTCTCCCCTTCCTTAAATCATTACGATATGGGCAGAAGGAAGAACCCCCTGGAGAGAATGGAGAGACATTTTACTCCTCCTTTCCATTTAGTAAAGATTTTCTCATCATCGCATCTCCTTCCCACCGCGCATTTGCATCTCCTTCCCCTGCCTTTCGATTACAAATCTCTCCGTTAGTTGCGCCGCCCTTCCGAGGAACAGTGGTGTAGACAATCCGTCCTTCGTTAAGAGTACAAAGGATGTTGAAACTAAATGCTCTCTTTTTCAGATGCATTTTTGGAAATTTTCGTGGCAATTTTATCATATCAGTCTAATATTGTAACAAAAAATTGCATCAAAATTCTTTGGACTTTCATCCAACTTTTTAATTTTTTTTTGGTAAATTCCTTCTTTTTATTCATTTGGTAAGTTCATTGAGCTTTTGGTTTTTTTTTTGATAAATTCATTTATTCGTTCAATTAGTACATTTATTCAATCCCTTGATTTCTTTGTTACATTCATTTAGTAGGTTCATTCGACTCTTTGATTTCTTCGGTACATTTATTCATTTGGTAGACTCAGTCACCTTTTTGATTTTTTTGATAAATTCATACATTTATTCATTTAGTAGATTCTCTCAACTCTTTGATTTTGTGGTACATTTTTAATTCATTTCATTCATTTGGTGGATTCATTTAACTTTGATTTCATTGGCTAATTCATTCTTTTCATTTATTTGATAAATTCATTCAACTATTTTTCTTCTGGCAAACTCAATCATTCATTTATTTCCTTCATTTGGCTAATTCATTCAAGTTTTTGATTTTTTTTTGTAAAAAAACGAAAAAAAATATTTGGTAGATTCATTTAATTTTTTTTATTTTTTTAGGTAAAAAAATATTAAAATATTATAAAGTTTCAAATTGTTCCATGCATATGAAAATAGAGTATAAATATCTTTTTTTTTCAGATTTTTTTCGAAATAGATTTTAATTTTACACCAAAATTTTGTCATGTGTAATTTTCTTGAAAATACAATTTTTTCTTCAAAACTTGAATAATTTAACATTCAAAATTTTAAAAAAAAATCACTGTAGTAACATTGTTTGAAGCCATTAGTAAAATGTTCTAACATTCATAAATGATCTAGTCGCTCAAAATCATCTAACTATATGTGTGTACATCATAAAAGAAAAGTTTAAGGGTTGTAACTAGAAATTGGATGCGTATGGAGTTACAATATTTTTTATGCTTAACATTATTGAAAATACAATTTTTAGTTCAAACCTTGAATCATTGATCATTTTTTTCAATATTTTAAAAAATCATTGTGGTAGCATTGTTTGAAGCCATCAATAGAAAGTTACAAAATTCATAAATGATTTATGAATGCAGAATTATGTACTCACATGTTTACACATCATAACAAAAAAGTTTCAAGCTTATAATTAAAAATTAGATGCGTATAGTGAATTTCAAAACTCCAATACTTCTAGAAAAACAAAATGTTGTCATACTGCATCTGTCTAAATATAAACAAATGGGAATAGCTTCTTGTATCAATAAAAAAAAACCCCTCTAATAATAAGCATACGAATAAAGATAAAGAAAATAACTCTTTTGCAAACGATTACTTGCATTCTAACTATACATATAAAATCAAAATTTTAAAAAATTCGGTTTAGTTAACTTTTCATATTTTTACCATCTTTTTCATCGTTTTATTTTTTTAAATCGTTATTGGAATATAGCGTAACCTTTGTATAGTTAATGCTAAAATAATACAGATGTTACTTTAAGTATTTTACTGAGTTATTATCTCACTTATTTAAATTTAGATACAGAACTGTATTTTGTATTTCATTTTGTTTATTATAGAAGATAATATAAGTAATTCTGCAAGGATCAGTGACGTTTAAAGTAGGAATAGCCTTCCTGAAGCAAAGAACATTTTTCTCATTTCCTCTCAAATACATGCCTTTAAAAAGAGAAATAAACATGTTATTATTATGTTTTTAAAACGGGATCAAAACTGTAGTCTAGGCTGCTTTACTTTCTTCGACGACATGCTACAGAGACAGAACTGAATTCCATCCTTATTTAAAAATGTTAAAAGTAAAACAATATGATACTTGCTTTAGGGAAATACACAGAAACTCATCATTCAATTTCTGCATACTAATATGTAAATAAATTCAAATTTTGTTATTTTAATATATTATAATTTAAATTTTAGCATAATTTGCTTCAACTTCATTCAGGCACTAGCTACCTTTTGGACATATTTTGCTATTTTTCAGAGAGTATTATTTATAATAGTTTTACAGATGCCAGAATGAGGACTGTATTTATATGGAAAAATTCGTTTTGTTGTTGTTTTACTTCACAAATGGTTTAAATTTTTTAAAATCATCTTTTACAAAAATATACACAATGTTTTTTGTTCTACTAAAAAGAAAATTTAATCTTAAAGCAATAATATGCAATTTCGTATTCACATACAAATTAGATTTATTTGACAAAGTAAATATTTTATTTAATTAAAGTCCTTATTATTTTGAAAATTTTATTATTAATAGCAATTTATAACACCTGCTAAGTTTTAAAAGCAAGCGATAATGAATGACTTAAAATGTGTCTCATTTTTTTCATAACATTCATAAAAAAGTGTATAATGCATTAAAGAATTTCAAAATGAAAAGTTTTTCAAATAAAATAAAATGTAAACATCCATTGAAGATCATTTCGTAGCTTTTAAAGGACTTTTAAAAATTTCCCCAAAAATTTAACCTATTAGTTATACAAAGAACATCTCAAATATCGTCCTTCTAAATACAAAATCGATAAAGAATCGTGAATATTGAAAACACTTCTCAAAAATTATGTTTTAAAATTACTTAACTACTTTTTAAAATTAGTTTACAGAAAAAGTATAAAAAATCCAATTATCAGATTTCATACAACAGTACATAACCAAATACAAGAAAAACTTGCTATTTCTTTATTAGCACTATTTAAAGAAAATGATAAATGAAACATTTGATGTCTTACAGAATATGCATATCGTATTCAAATGAATAGTTTTATTACTTTTTCCTTAATAGATAAAAATCTTTATGCAGAAAAATATTTCGCAGAAATTACCTTTACAAAATTATTGTACCTTCAGAATATAATCTAATGTTGAATTTTTAGTCATGTAGTCTTGTGAATATAATGTAATGTTGAATTACTAGTCATATAATCTTGAGAATATAATCTAATGTTGAACTACTAGTCATGTAATCTTGTAACCACCAGTTCTATGCTATTTTATCAATGCCAAATTTTTATTGAATATAGAATTGCACATCATGAAAGGCAGAATAATAAATTGAAATCGTGATCATTGGTATGAAGATATTTTGAGGAGTTTTAGAGGCAACGTGGTCATCTAGATAGCCGACTATTAAAAGGGTTAGCTTTGATTCTAGTACTCATCATATAATACGAAAAATTGCATGACGACGCAATTTAACGGGGCAGTTTGTATTGTAAAGTTGATATAAAATTAATTCTTAAATTGAAAAAATCCCTGTATTTGACCCTTTTCATAAATGTAAACATTTATCACATTGGTATATTACTGGGAATATATAAAGTTGTAAGTCATATAAGTTGGATGTCAGGTACAGTTACGTTTATCATGTGACGGTGATGCTACATCTTTATTTATTGACTTTCATACCTAAAAAAATCAGAACCTTTCTTTTTACAAACATAATAATTCTTAAAAGATAATTTATTTTTATAAAACGGAATACATTACTTGCGTCTGTTAGATGTTCGGTTCCGTTGGACTTTTTCAGTGTCAACGACGCTCCATAAATTGATTTCCTTATTTGAAAAATCGACATATTTAAAATTTTTCTTATGTAAACATTTTACAAAATTTATTTTAGGGAAAAAAATTTCTGTTATGCCCCTTAGAATTTAGGAACATATCATGAAGTCCCATGATCTGACATTCATCTTGATAAATTTACATACCAAAAATTATACCAACCAAAAAAATTTTTATCATGATAATTTTTTATTATTCTTTAACAGCAATTATTTTCAATTCTATTAATAATGTTCTCCTAAATATAATCATTCTGTAAAATAATTTATTTTTAGGGGAAAAAATATCTGTTGCCTCTCTTGGATATCAAACTCATCTGGATTTGTCATATAAAATGCTTTCCATTTCTGACAAATCAATATATTCTAATAAATGCAAACATTTTCCAAACTATTTTATTTTAAGAAAACGAAATTGAAACTATATTTATTTATTCCATAACGATAAACTATTTTAAAACATTCCCAATTACTCGAGCTTACAACAGATCCATGAATTACGCCACTTTCTCTCCGATCGCTTCATTACTGGAATTGCAAAGGGGAAGTTGCGCAGAAAGCTGTTTTTTGAATATTTTTCCACCCCCTTCTTTCTGTATTATTGATTATTGTGTATTTTTTTCCCTTCCAGTTTCTTATGCGACGGAAGAGATTGCATAAATATTTATTACCGGAGAAAAGATTCCGCTAATGTAATGTTACGAGCCTTCGTTTCGAGCGCATATTAATAAACATCAGATAATTCTAATGGAATCATCTTTTTGGGCAGGGAGGAAGGCAATATTGAAAAACTGGCGTCCCTTCTCAATTTTCTTGGTGACACAAGTGTTGTCAATTTATTATTAGGGAAGTGGAAGCCAGCTTTTTTTCCCTCTTATATCTCCTCTTTCTTCTTTTGCTTTTGCCCCATTACTGTGTTGTCAATTTGAAAAAGGGAATTTTAGATATCTCATTTTTCTTTTTCGATACCTCTTTTTTTTATTTTTCCCCGCCAGAGTGAGAAGGATTTCGATTGCCTCTTTAATTTCATTGGGCGCGGAGTGACATTTTTGATTTTTGTTTGAAGCGTAACGCATGAATTTTTATGCACAAATAATATTAAGTGAATTTCTTTTCTTTTTTTTCCTTTAATTTATAGAAGAGAGCTTTTTTTCATTAAGTTTTAGTGGTTTGATTGGTTTCCGTTTGTAGAAATCGTTTCTGTTGATAATGAAGGAATAAATTGGATTTCAACAAAGAATTTTTTTAATGAATAAATTAGATTTTATGTCAGTTTTTTGTAAAAGGTTTCTTTTATAAATTTATTTCGATTTCAGAAGCAAACGTATTTATTTAAATTCGTCAATTAAAATATACAATTGATATTGAATTCCAAAGTGTGATGTTACATTCGTTTTATAAAACTTGTCTGTAAAAATAACAATTGAGTGTTTGTGAAAATATAAAGTCTGAGATTGAAGGATAAAGTCCCATTAATAAAAAGGCTTACTAATTCAACTAATTCCTTTGATAAAAGTGAATAAAATAAAATATTTTTATTGATAATGAAAGATTTATTCCATTAAAGAAATTTTTTTTCATAGAATTATTCTAATTTCAAAAGCTCATTTTTAAATTGGAACAATTCGATGAAATTGGAATTTTATTTAATTTCATTTATCAAAACAATGAATTGAAATTTATTTCAAATTTCGATGCATTTCTTTTATAAAAGTTTGTTTGTCAAAATTAATTCGTGGATAATGAATAAATAAACCAGATTTTATCACATTTATTCTTAATCCACTGGCTGCGGTTGGAGAAAAACGTGAAACAGGAGTTATGAGATTACTGTTATCACTTTTATACCACATGAATTATTGTTAACTGACGGAAGTTAACAAAATAATAGTCAAGAAAATGTGGATTGATAATTATTGGGTAAATTTATCAACATAACAGTCTGTTGTATAAAGTCTAAGATTCGAATGTCATTTTCTTAAGAATTTCTTAAAAATAATGGTGATTCTGCTTTTAGATTTCTTTTGAGATTTGTTAATATCTTTCCTAGCAGACAGTCATATAGATTTCACTATTCGAATACATTCTGGTAAGATTTCTTTATAAGAAGAGTTAATTTTGCTTTTGTACTACTTTTCAGATTTGCCGGCATCAGCATAATAGACCTCTTGATTCAAATGCTTTTCATCCAGTTTTTATTAGAGAGAAAGAATTGTGTTGATTTTGTATTTAGATTTAAGAATTGTTGATATCATGATTTATGCCACAATTAACTGGGTTTTTTTGAAAATAAAATAATAAGGGAATTAATGAATAATTTCTATTGCGTATTCAATTTTTGGGAGGATTATTTTAAAAACAGGTAAACTTATATATATATACACACACACTTAGAGCAATTATTTAAACTAATTTTGTATAGGAATGCATAATTTTTTTTTCAGTATTTTAGCAATTTAGTTATGTTTAGCATTACTTTGCAATTGTAGATTTTTTTTATATGCTTAACAATTTATTAGTAAATATTTCAAATTGTTTTTGTTTTAACAAAAATTATTATTATCATGTCAGAACACGATGTTGTTTTTGGGATGAAAGTTTTCAGGCGTCAACAAAAATACGTTGGCGAAAAAAAATTTGTAATCTGCATGAGCATCTAAAAAAAGCAGCTTTCAATAACACTTTGCCATCACCTATACAAAAGCTCTTATTGAAAAAAAGTTAATGAACTACAGTAAATAAAGCCTAGAAAAATGCCGTTTTGAGCACGCGATTATATGAAATGAAATAATTAGGAAATGTGATATTTTTTAAAGAATAAATGCGAGACAAAGTTTTTTGGATCGTTTGCAATACTAAAGTGACACATTCAATGAAACGATTAAAAGGAATAATAATGTAATTTAACTCGCACGGGCACGTGGTGCTTGGCCGTTCAAGAAATTATATTATGACATGATACATTGAAATATGTGCAGCAGATTTAGTTTTAATCTTTTTACTTTTTGGCGTCTTGGCATCTTTGATAGAATCAAGGTGGACACTAAAATAGATTTGTACTAATATTATTTTTTTAATAATATTGACTCAAACATGAAAATGAAATAAATTGAATACTGAAGTCAATTTGAGGGATACGAATTTTCTAACTTATTTCGCTCTTGCCATACAGATTGTTTTATTAATTAAAGGTAGCTTTGAAGCTGCATGAGTCCTGTTTGATGTGGAGTAATTTTAATCAGCGTTAAATGGCGAGGGTGAAAAGCTAATCAGCATCATACTCGCCATATTTTAATGTCACATAATAATATCAGTTTATAAAGACGGTAAATGTAACAACCTGCAATGAAAATAGGAAGTAGGCTTTTGTAGAAATTTTTTTTGAAAATTTAATAAAAGTGAAGTTTAAAAAAGGTTTTGAAAAATGCTTTTAAATTAATCTAATGGTGAAGACTAAGGTTGTTTCCATATTTATTTAACTTGAATTGTCTCTTATTCATAAAGATGAAAATGCAATATATTTTCATCCCCCCTTCTACTCTTCAAGAAGTTTGAAATTTTGTATAGATTATTATTTTTAATGACAATTTATTATTTCAATTCTTTCCCAACTTATCATTATATGTTAGAAATTAATATTGATTATTTAATGATCATTTATTATTAATTATTTATTAATAATATTATTTAATATTATGATTGTGTAAGAGTGACGCCTCCTGGTGTTAGGTATGAAAGTTATCAAAGTTATAAAATAGAAACTTAATAAAAAAATTCTTTTATTTAGTTCGATTAATTAAAGTATGTATCTGAAATAATCATTTAAATTTTTCCTTTCTAGACCAGGAGATCGATAGTTGTCGAACAATTAAATCCCCCCCCCTAGAAAAACAAATATTTGTTAATTAAAATAAAATTATTACATGCTGATGAAAAACTCCTAAATAAAATTCTTTATTTTACAATTATTTTACAGAAAATATTCTCAATTAGCGCAATGAATATTAAAATCTGCACGTCTTTATAACTTAAAAAAATGAGCAGTATATGACAATAATAACATTCTTTCTATAACAAGTTTTTAGAGCAGCATCGACTATCAATTGACAGTAGTGTTAACGGGAGGGATCGCGGTTTCAGTGGTTTCGCGAGTGGGAGGCAGGGGCGCTACGGTGAAAAGAAAGTCGGACATGGGGGCGTGACTTCCGAGGGGGGAAGGTACCGGATTTCCCTCTCCAGATGTGGCAAAGCCAGGTGACGCCTATTTAGGGCTATCCCAGAGGGATTTTTTTTAACGCGCATACAACGATGAGTCGATTCTTTTTATTTTGTATAAAGCGAATAATGGCCATCATTTACATTGTATGAATAACTCTTTTAAGAATATAAAATTATGCATATTTACAAGAAGTAATCACCTAAAAGAATTCAAATATAACAGTCATAGAATAAAAAAAGAGGCATAGTATTTTAACGTCATCTCGAAATGTTTGGTGTAATAAAGAAAACTTTTTAAAAAAAGTAGCAGTACATAGAATATATAATTAAAAATAAGTTTATTATAGTTTTTCTCTCATGAACTACGTTAAAAATGGCGTTTAGAGCACTTATTATCATGTCAGAACAGGATGTTGTTTTGGGGATGAGGCTTTTGAAGTCAACGAAAATCTGTAGTCAAAAAATTGAAATTGTATAATCTGCACGAGCATCCCAAAAAATCGGCTTTTGATAACGCATTGCCATTGCATTTACAAAAGCTTTGGTATAAAAAAAAGTCAATGACTACAGAAAATAAAACCTAGAAAAATGTCATTTTGAGCACGTGATTATATGAAAGGAATTAAAAAGGAAATGGGATATTTTTTTAAACAATCAATGCGAGACACGGTTTTTTGGATCGTTGGCAGTACTAAAGTGACTCATTCTATGACACAATTAAAATGAATAAAAAATATATAATTTAACTTGCACGAGTATGTGGTGCTTGGCCATTCAAGAAATGATATTCTGACACGATACATTGAAATATGCTTGGCAGATTTCATTTTAATCTTTTCTATGTTATTCTCCTTCGCATAGACTCTTCCATTCGTCTTCGTATAGACTCTTTCATTCTCCTTCTATTCCTTTCTACATCATTTGTATTTGTTGTACATGCTCTTGACTCTCAGCTAGAAAAAATAATTAATCATAAGATAAATGAGTAGCGAAGATTTTTTTATGTATTTAATTGATATATTTCATGTTTTTCTTTGAACTTGGAAAAATTTCAATATTTATAATACTTTGATAAAACTTTTTTTGGAGACTCGTAAAGTTTAAAAGGTTTTATTCGATGAAAGGAAAAAGAAAATGTTTTTATTAAATTCTTCATTGATTGCAAGTTATTTATTATTTCTACTGAGATTTTCTGATTTGTTTATTTTTACAACAAAAAATAGTATTGCAATTTCTTATATTGTTTTCATTTATGACATATTTTATAATGAAAAAAAATGATTAACTTCAATAATAAATGCTAATTGATAATATATAAATACTTTTCTTTTACATATTAACAATGTTTAATTTTTCAAATTGTAATTATAAAATAATTTTATTCCTGCATTATAATTTCCGTTGAAATATTTTTTGAAATATTTTATGCTCGTTAAATGTACATAATATAAATAATATAATAAAAAAAAGGAAATTAAGAAAAAGGAACATAAGAAAAGAAATATTAATAAAATAGGGTTTATTACTATCCAGAAAGTTTCAAGGTAGATAATTAAGAGAACCTGGCAAAAAAGTTTGCTTTTAAATATAACAGCAGCTCAAGTTCAAATACTTTGCAAAAGTTTTGTTGTTTCCTTTTTGGTTTATAGCCCTTTGTGTTAAGATTAATAAAAAAAGTTATGAAGATGACACTTCATATCTTTTACTTTCTCCATCATGAGATTATAAGAACATATCTGAACAGACGTCTATTATTTCAAACTGCATAACCAAGCGGATGTCTTACCTTTTGATTCAACAAGATATTGTTACAAATTTATAAAATTGCTTCCCTGCGATACCTCTTAGTATAGTTGTTGAAAAGAGAAATGAGCGATGATGATGATGTCGTGTCCGCTTTTTACCGCAGAAGGAGGGGTGCAGTAGCTTTTGAGGGTATGAACCCCTGAGCACCCGAGGGCAGAAGTCTGACTTCTAGCTCATATGAAGATGAAACACACACACATACGCTTGCACAGCCCCTTTTTACGGGGGGGACATTCTCCCATCTCAGAGATAGCACACAAAGGAACAACCATGCCCGAACCGGGACTCGAACCCGGGACCTCCAGAACACGAGACGTATAATTCAATCTAACGGAATATAGTTATTTCATATTTTACATGAACTCCTCTGTGGAATAACGACTGAAAACAAATATGAACAAAATGAGAAAATCTCCTTGATCTTTGCATTGGAAAACTTTGAAAATCTGTTAATTTAAAGGATTATATGATTTCACTATGGTCTGATGGTAAGGGCTAGACTTCGACACAAAAGGTTTGGATTGGAAAAACAAATCCATGGAATGCTCACCACGTTAGCTTGGTGTAAAGAAAATCTCATGTGGCAGATTAAAAGACTGTTATTAAAGGTATAAAGAATGCTTCCAGAAAAGGATATCAGCTAACATGCCCTCTTCGTCATGTGACACATCCGATTTGTTATAACGAGGTCAGCTAATAAGTCAGTAATAACGTTGCCTGTAAATAATATTCGTATTCAGTATTAATGTGAATTTAATGTAACTAATCCATTATTAATAATTTGTATCTGAAGATTTCTTGGGATGGATTTTTGATAGATACTTTTAAGACCCCTTATCAAATAATGTAATTAATCAAAACACAGGAATAGCAAAAGAAAATAATTTGGAAAGATTATTAAGGATTTAACCTTCAACTGTTTTATAGCTCTACCGATTCTGAGATGATATAACAGCTATGATGTCATAAGTCCACGTCATACTTTTAAAAACGCATCTTTTGTGTAGAATAATACGTAATTATAAGGCAACAATGGTAAAAGCAGGTCAAACTTTTAAAAACGCATCTGCTATCAAGGAAGCATAATAATAATGCAATACTAGTAAAAGCAGGTAAATAAATTCTTCACCCGATCATTGCCGGCACCCTATAATCTTATTTTTTGTCTTTAAATTTCGGTGTTATCAAACCCCCTTAATCAAAACAACATCATGTCCTCACATAATAATAATGATCATTGATAACGTTATTCCTAGCTGGCTGCTAGGCAGTTATGGTGCCACTTATTATTTGAACAAGTGAATTCAAAATGAAATGATTTTTTATCTTTGTCTAACCTCCAAAATTTAAAAACAAACATTTTTTCTAAAAAATAAATATTATGTTGTGGTTGTTGTTAATTATGGCACTTGCCATGGACAAGCCCCCCGCTGTACAGCAGCAGATTTAAGCTGAAAGGAGCGTCTCTTGTTTATGAGGTTGTGCCAACGAGGGCCAAGAGTACGACATAGCTGCACACTCAACATATTTGCTTGCACAACCCTTTTTTACAGGGGGGCACAGTCACACATCTCATAGATAGCACACAGAAGAACAGCCATGCCCGAGCCGGGACTTGAACCCGGGACTACCAGAACACATAGAAGATGCGCTGCATCTGTGCCAGGAAGCCGGCATAAATATTATAAACTTCGTAAAAGGAAGAAAATTCAAAAATTATGTAATGTCAGATTTTATACAGTAGAAATTCCTTCCGAACTATCGTATCGAACTATCTCTGTAATTCTAACCCTTCAAGACGTCCTTCTTAAATGTTGCCAGCTGTTATTTGAAGGCAAAATGAAATGCTTCAAAAAATGAACTGAAATATCCTCCCTCCTGATGATCGAAACAATCGAATAAGGCTTCACTTCGAATCCAATACCGGCGCCTCTTTCTGGATATGCAGATGGCCATTCGAATCGCTGCGAAAGCGGCAATGCAAATACGAGAGGAAGCGAATATTTCACTCCAGAGTAATCGGCAAAGCTTTTCTCTTATTTCCTGCTTTGATTAGCTCCCCTAAAAGTGGCAGCCGCTTTCTAGATGAGCCCATTTTATTCGCGGTTTGCCTCCCCCGACCCCTCCAAGCACCCCCCTCAACTCTAAAATTTTCATACACTGCTTTATCAAGCGCCCCCTTTTAAATATGACGCCGAAAACGGGGATGGTATAAATCTGGTAAAAGCACCACGGTAACGCTACTATTCGGAGAACGAGAGAGACGGGCCCTGGCCCATTTTTCCCTCCCTTAATTTTATGTAAGATGCTCCTAGATTAGCTATTCGCGAAAACTTTGCGCTCGGGGGAAGGGGGTCGCCTTCGCCAAAAGATTGGCTTTAGAGGCCTCCTTCTCTCGGTCGTTTAACTCAGAATCACGTTTGTGAGGCATTCGTTTCTGCGAGCGAAGAGGATGCTGCTACTACCATCTTCAAATTCTTCCACCCTCCCTCCCCTCCAACCCACCTTTTATTTCATTCCCAGGAAGATAGAATGAGCTTTCGAGGGGGAGGGGTGGACGCGAGCAATATCCATGAACGCTATGTAACGCACGTAGGTAAGGTTTTGGATTTGCATACAAGGAGCAGCTTTCCAAACAAAAGATGGGCGCTCGCTTGCTGCCGGTGCTGTCTAGATATGAAATTCGTTCCATGGAAGGAAGAAAAGGGGTGGAGCGAGGGAAGGAATGGAATTGAGACTTATAACGGACTTGAATCGCGGAGTTGAAGACTTTCGGACTGCCGGGATGGATAGATAAGTACGAAGGGGGGGGGAGGTAGGAGAGGTTGAATGGGTTTGCATAATTTCGCCTTCTCTTTGGGATATGTCGCCGCAATAAGACGTCTCCCCAAGGAATTCCATCTATGCCTCTTCCTATTACGGAAAAAGAGTGGAAGGAACGAAAAAAGGGTTTCTTTTCCCGCTTTTATTTATTTTTTTGTTCCGTTCTTCCCTCCCCCCTTCAGCCCATTCTACTACCCTCGGATTGGTATTCGAACAGGAATGGAGCGGAGGAAAAAATAACGCAATTTTCGGCATGAATATCCAGCTCCTGGCGCTCAAGATAAGAAATGGAAAAACTCAGTAAGCCCGTTTTGATGAAATTCTTTTCCAGATGTTCATGTAATTGAAAGCTGGCAGAAATGGAAATGCAGGATACATATATCTGCCTTCTTCTTCTTCATCTTATAGATAGAGATACATATATATATATATATATATATATATATACATACGGCGAGATATATATATGAGTATGTATATACATATATATGTGCGGAACGTATTCAAATTGCTCAATGAAGCATTGCCGGAGGAACGGAATGTGGATGGTATAAGATGGCCGGTCTAGGATCTCCGTTCTAATTTAAAAGTATAAATATGAAGAAAAGATGACTCAAATGCGAAATGAGTTTATTCCGAAAAGAGCCGATGAACTGTCAAGAGTTACATCCGGCGTTTTATTAAAATTTAATTTCGTGGCCTGTCAGAGGAAGAGGAACCGCTGGGAGATGAGCTTTCTATTTATTTATTTATTTTTCAATGCGCTCTCGTTTTTCAGCATTATTTGCTTCAGCTAGATTCTTGTGTAGTACTTTAACGTCGGTCGAGATGAAATTTCCTGGTATAATTATCTAATATTTCTGTGAAAATGGATGATCAGGTTTCTTATATGTATACATTTTTTCTTCTTCTGTGTTTGATTTTCTTTTCGGCTAGTTTCGTAGGGTAAAAAAAGTCAATATGGTAATTTTTGAAAAGTAAATTAAAGATTCTTTTTTAAAAGAAAATGGCGCTATTTATTTCATTGGATGAGTGGTTTTTGTTGGTTTTAAAAGTAAAGATAGAGTTTCTTTTTAAAAATGGAGTTTTGATAAACACTTATATTTTACTGTGTTTTTTCCGTTTCTGAGCTATTTATTTGAAATATATTTCTGCTTTAGGCAAACATACATCATTATGTTTCATCTTAATTATTTTGAATGAGTGTATTGCTTTTATAGAATAAATGATAGCTCATTCCTGTTATATTATTTTTCTTTGGCTTATTATTATTTTTTTATTTGTATTCCAATAACGGTCTTTTTAATATTTCGATATATGAAGTGCATTAGAATACATCACTAAAATAAAAATCTACTGAGAGCATGAGATTTCATTTACAATCAGAAATGCCGATGTTCTGGCCGAGAGGTGAGTGCTTTTTCCTCATGATCTGGGCTTCCCAGCTTCGCTTCCCGGTTCGGGCATGGTTGTTTTTCTGTGTACTATTTGTGAGGTGTGTGAATGTGCCCTCCTGTAAAAAGGATCTGTGAAAGCGAATGTGATGAGTGTGTAGCTAAGTTGTTTCCTTTAATTCGTTGGTTAATGCAGATGTTTCAAAGCAGCGAAAGTTATTCAATTGCTATCTTATATTTTATGACAGGACTCGATATTATTTTATATTCAGGTGGGTATGCTGTATAATTATTATTTTGTATAAAAATTATACATTTTAACAACTCTCAACAAAAATAATTTAAATATGGAGAAACATTTTCAGTTTATACTTCATCACTCAAAACAAAGAAAATCCAGTGACTTTAAAATAATAACATTTGAGAATGTTTGCATGGGACTGACAGCCTTTTCAATATATATTCTGGTATTTAAATTTTGAATTTAACAGAAAAGTTTACTTTAGACGAACGAATGGTCATTGGAGTTTTAAAACACAATAATTATAGTTGACTGACTTTACGCATAGTATCTTGATATTTTGATTATTTTTATAGGCGAAGCCTCCTGGTGTATGTATATGAAAGGAAAAAAGGATAATAATAATAAACCGCATTGTTTCTAAATGCCTTAATAATGAAAACTAAAAAAATAAAATTACATTTCAACCAGAATTCTTCAACCTGAATTTGACATCACAAATTCTTAAAATTGATGTAAATTTGATTGCAAATATCAGTTACAACATTTACAATAATAATTAACCTTATAATAAAAACTTTTATTTATAAATTTATATTAATGACAGTTTGTGAATGAGCAAAAACTCGAATGTACGAAAATAATATATTTCACTCGTGGAAAAAATAAAATTTAAATTTAAACTCCCTTTGTTCAACAGAATTATTAACAAAGTATGACCAAATATGTTTATATCAATTTTTTTTTCAAATATTAAAACGAGTTTTTTAATAAAAAAGAAACAACATCATTCTCCGAATCTAACCTACCATCCTACGAAACAATACCGATCTCACTTCGTTCCCCCATCCTAAAGTAATCGGGAACAGCTTCCACCGCCCTATTATAGCTCACAGAAAGAAAAAAAAGCACGCACTCTCTCTCTAAAAAAAAAGAGAGCACCGCGTGTCCGTCTCGCTAAAAAGCTACCGGATTGTCCTTGTCAGTCACGGGCCCAGGACATAATAAAGGAAGAGGATTAGGTATCCTTTCTGCGGAGCGCGTGCCCTGTGTTTGTTTCGCTTTTTCCCCCGCCGGGGCGGCCGCTGAAAGACCATAATGGCTCTTGTATCCCCATAATCCGCAAAATTAATTGCCTCCACCGGCCGTGTCGATTAAATCCTCAATTTTCTCGAGGGAGGTGGCCGGGATTAAGGGTCTCCGCGCCGTCCCGGGATTGGGACATCTGGGACGGAGGAGCTCTGTTCTAATTAAGAACGCCCATCGACCGCCTGTGAAGAGCGGGACCCCCCTTTTTTTTTGTTTTGCGTACTATTAATGTTGTTTTTCTCGCCACTCTCTTGGAGTATGTATACATTTCAAGGAAGAGCGTGGTGAGAGGAATAGTGGCGTGAGGGGGTTTCCCGGATTCATTCGGTCGTGTTCTTTTTGAAGTATACAAGAGTGAAAATATTTACAGGAATTATTAATTTTTAATGTTGTATTTAAATATTGCTGCAGATTTCCTTTTGTTTTTAGAGATTTTAACTTGGTTTAGTTGAGTTTCGTCGTATTAATGTCTCGTTTTAAATCAACACTGGGGCTATTTTGGGACGGATCGCGTAATCTTGAACCTCGGTCAGATAACCAGGACATTATCTGAGCTGGTATCTTCCTCACTTCTCCCTCCATATCACACCAGCGAAAATAAATTTGGCTATGATAGATTTAACGTTCATCAGACCCGCCTACATGGAGGTTCTTCGGGGGATACATTGTTTCATGTTTAATTAATTTGTTCAGCAAATGAATAAGCCTTAAAAAATTCTTCCAAGTGCATATTCTGACAGTGAAAGTATATAGGGGTATTACAAAGTGTATTGATCCGGCATCCTGGCGCAGAGGTAGCGAGTCTTCCTCATTATCTGAGCATCTCGGGTTCAAGTCCTACTCTGGGCATGGTTGTTTTTCTGTGTGCTATCTGTGAGGAGCATGAATGTGCCCCCCCCTCCTCTGTAAAAAGGGGCTGTGCAAGCGAATGTGATGAATGTGTAGCTACGACGTACTCTTGGCCCTATTAGGAGTTACTTCCAAAACAAGAGACACTCATTCGGCTTAAAATCGCTGATGGCCGTCTGGGCTGTTGTCAGAGGCAAATGCCATTAGTAACAACAACAAAGTGTATTGCCAATTTCGAGTCAAATAGTCTAGAGGTATAGCTCTGAAAAATATATTTTCAAGTGAAAAGTGCTCACATTGACTTTTAAAACCATTAGAATTTGACTAATGATAAAAATGTTTAAAATTGATCGAAAAATGCAATTATAAAATACACGTGATTTGTTATTAATATAAAATTACCATTGAAAAGTATTATAGTTTAATGATACAGCTAATTTTACTCTAATGGCTGGCTATAATGCATGGATTAATCCAGTTGTAATAAACTGAATAAATATAGCACGAAAACAAAGTTCTGACTTTAAATTTGTGATCGTTTAACACAAATTTTAAGGATAAAGCAAATACAAAATAAAAATTATTACTAAAATTCAATATAATAAACTATAGCAGCAAAGAGAACTGTGCTGAAATACGTAATAGATAGAAAGGGTAAACATAAAAAAATTATCATTAAGAACATAATAAAAGCTAAAAAATGGATTTCTATGGTTTATTTTAAAGTTATATAAAAGCAATTAAAAATAGTTTTAAAAATTAATTTTGAATTTTAGAAAGGGCGTCGAGAAATTTTTGGCCCATTACAACGATTATATACTTGGGAGATCTTTAATGAATTCACGAGCTTACGATTTCAAAACCAACACTCTACCACCGAGTTCTAGTGATTTCAAAAAGAATTTGCGAATAAAGTTTCTGTAGGTTAGGATGGAGAAATCATATATTTGAAGAACTTGAGTAATACAGAATTAACTATGAGACTTAGTATATAACAAAATAATCGGTGAAAAAAATATTTTCTATTTTAAATTAGGAATTTCGATTTATATGCTGATGCTTCTCAAATTTTCAAGCAAATTTATAGACAATTTAAAATTGTTTTCTTTTCTGAGAGACGTATTTCCTTAGAATTGGGGTTGGCGAATAAAAATATTTATTTCTTAAAAATTATTTTCATCATGTCAGAACATGATATTGTTTTGGGAATGAGGTTTTCTGGCCTCAACAAAAATCCGTAGGCGAAAAACTGATATTTTATTATCTACACGAGCATCTCAAAAAAATCAGCTTTTAATAACGCGTTGCCGTCGCATTTACAAAAGGTCTGATTTGAAGAAATAAGTTAATGACTACAGCCAATAAAACGATAAGAAATGTCATTTTGAGTACGTGATTAATATAAAATGAAATAGATAGTAAGTGCGATATTTTTTTAAACAATAAATGCGAGACAAAGGGCTTTTAGATCATTTGCAATACTAATGTGACTCATTCAATGAAACAATTAAAATGAATAAAAATATAATTTAACTTGCACGAGAACGTGTTGCTTGGCCGTTCAAGAAATTATGTTCTGACATGACACATTGAATAAACATGCATAGCAGATTTCATTTTAATCTTTTTATTTAATTGTTTCTGAAAATGCAATATCGTTTTGAATATCGTTTAGAAGGATGGCTGATGCTAATATTAAAATGAATTTTCATTCGGTTTATTGTAAAAGAAAGGTAAAAAAGATTTGATATGAACTCTTTTTTCCCAAAAGCATTTTCATTGAAACTGAATAATTTTAGTATTTTACTTTACATTAAAATATCAATAGTATATATTATCTTTATGTTAAATAAATATTTAAAAAAATTAACTAAGATATCTAATAACGTATTATTTGGAGTGGCAAGTCTTTGTATTAGAATTAGAATTCTTTTTCCTTTTGTTAATCAGTTTTTAACGGGCATGTCTCTAATTTAATGAATATATTATTTTAATTAAAGTACCAATGTCTTTTTTATAAAAATTACTGATTTTTTTCTATATACCAAATTTTTATCAAAGATGTCTACAGTCATGTTTAGATCAATATTTCAAGTCAGGAAACATAGCAGATAAAAGTATTTTTTCCTATATTGCCTTTTGTTAAATAATAGATGAATAGCTTATAGATTCACTCCTTTCAGTGGTTTTAATGAATCATCATGTTAAAATATAGGAAGCTTTTGTACCACATATGATGACCTTTTGTCAACTAAATTTGTATATAAATTTTGATGGTTTAGGAAAAATGAGTCAATTTAATTTGATTATCCACTCTAAACCATTCATTTTTGAAGATGTTTATAAATTCTGCTAGCGACCGTGAAATTACAAGTTTGATTTGTAGAGTATTGTTTTATATCAATTTTACCGTATCCTAGTAAAGACGAAATTGTGTGTTGGGTTGTTACTTATGGCACTTGCCTATGGACAAGCCCCCAGCTGATGCAGCAGCAGATTTAAGCCGAAAGGAGCGTCTCTTGTTTTTGAAGTAGCGCCAACTAGGGCCAAAAGTACAAGTTAAGTTAGATAATCGCCACATTCACTTGCACAGCCCCTTTTTACCTGGGGGCACATTCACACATCTCACAGATAGCACACAGAAGAACAACCATGCCCGGACCGGGACTCCCAGAACACGAGGAAGACGCTCTACCTCTGTGCCAGAAAGCTGGCAGACGAAATGTCAAACAATAAGATGAATTTTTCATTCTAATCTTTTAAATTTTTTTTTATCTTTAGAAATATCCAAAAGTACTCTCTTTTTAAGGATTACTTTGTGGTGAATCAGGTTATCAAGAGCAAATCTTTCTTAAATTTGAAATAAATTCTTTTAAAAAAGAAATCTACTTTCAAAAATGAGGTGACTAAATCAGGATCCTTCTATTGAATAAAATGTATAATTGGATACCTTTTATTTTTATTTTGTAAACGTACAGGAATTTTAGAAACAAATTGTTTTTACATATAAATGTAAAAATATAAAAGATAACTTGAAATCAAGTAATTTTTTTAGTCGGTAAGTGAAATACTAAATGAAACATACCACTGTTTCCCCTTACATGTAGATTTCTCATGTTCTGCCTAGTCATACTATGATCGAACTTGGAATATAGAGAACTACTTGAATCTTCCCCATTTCTCTCAGAAATTAGGCAATAAAGGAGGGAACGTCTGTCAGGTTCAATTTACACTTTATTTGCAAACAGAAAATAATATAATCAGAAGTTGAAACTAGGATTGATAAAAGAAAACACAATAAATTGACTGGTAAAATGAATGGGATTCAAAGAACGTTTTCAAGTAGAAGACGAATTTTTTGCAAAGCCAAAGACTTTATTTAAATTTATCTATTAATCCTATTCATCTAGTAGACTTTTGAGAATCTTTGTAGCCTGCCTGAAGTCGGTTTTGTCCAACAAAAATATGAAAAAAGATTGCAAAGATGCAATTATCATCAAATTCATTCTGAAGAGATTGAGTTTGTTTATTAATAATTATTATTATATTATTGCACTATAACTCATACTTCTGTGTAATCGATACTTATAAAATGCTAATGTATGTGGCACAGAATCGTTTCTACCCCTTTTTGTCAAGTTACAGTAATTAAATGCAAAATAATAATAATAATAATTCTATAAATTTCAAAATACTTTATTTAATTTTTTTAAAAAAGAAGCAATGAAATTATCGCCTAACTAATTAACGAAGATTCAAAATATGATTAAAATGTTCTAAAGAGGATTCATTCTAAGAAAATATTACAATTTCGCCATATTCAGGACACAAGAGAAAAAATATATAAAATAAAAAAAGTGGAAATCTGCTATTACAAGTTGTATGTCATCATGTGAGAACATTATTATTTCCAAGATATTGTTTGTCTTAATTAATTAAAATGATTAAACAATTTAAACTGGTTTGAAACAATCATTTGAATATCAGAATATGCATGCGTCGATATATCGCGAATCGGGTAAATGGCTGTACATTTGCACATATTTGTAACTTTTTGTTGGTGTCAAATCGTCAAACGTGACAATCATCTTTACCATTTTATAATAACACTAAAACAGAAATGAATGCTCCAAAAGCAATTAATCACCAATTTTCTGCCCGTTTATTTTGTGACTTCAAAAACTTCAAACCAATACAAAACCATGTTCTCGCATAATAAAAACATTTTAACAGCAACAACAAAAAGTAACACGTTGTCATTGAACTAAACTTTCGAATTACCAACTAAATTTCTGTTTTTAAATAGTTTTCTTATGATACATCACCAAATGTTACAACATTCTACATAATTTTTTAATTCATCCTAAAAGTGACAAATTGATGCCTCAAAAACGATTAATTGCCAATTTGTTACCCACGCATCTTGCGGCTCAAAAACCTTAAACTAAAACAACATAATATTCTCACTCATCATAAAAACAAATGATAATACATGATCAAAGCAAAATAAAATTTTCAAACAGAATAATAACCTTCAATGATATATTTAACCACCGCCTGATAGGTAATAGTTGACTTGTCAATGGAAATTGGTTTTTATATTTCGAAAACAATTAGCTTATAAAAATTGTTAACACAAACTCGAAAAAAACTTTTTAAAGATATAAATTTAATTTCGTACAATATTTTCTTTTAATTTTAATGATAGTTTTTTAAGAATTCAATTCGATGCACTATCTGTAGCAACGATGTTAACAACATGTAACAACGTTCAATCGCATTCTTTTAATTGTGCAGAAGGATTTTCCTTTTCGTTTTTATTTCTTGGTATAAATGCTTCATAATTTACAACTGATTCAATTCAACTGAATTAATATTTCTCAGTCGTGTCAAATAATAAAGCAAAAATTTAAAAAATTATACATTAATTATAGAATAGCCTACAAAGTTATATAATCTGAGCAAGCCAGCTGGTCACCAAAAGTGGCTAGTTTTAAAAAAGATATTGCAGTTATTGGGTTTTTCAGATTTAATCATTTGAAGCTGAGAATATAAAAGTGATTTCAAATAATATAATATTATTTGAAACCACTTTTATTAAATAAAATTATTTATTATTTAAAATTGAACTGAATTGATCATTCTCACTAATTTCTTTTCTGGTTTATTTATTTGCATTGTTTTCTTGTATTTATTTGTTTACTTATTATTTTTATCGAAATTTATTATATTATTTAACCTAAAGTTATTTTCCTTTATTTACTTTATTATGTTTCAAAATTATTTATTATCTTCTGCTGTATGTATGTATATATATATATATAGTTTATGCATTTACTTTATTATCATGTCAGAACATGATGTTGTTTTTGGGATGAGGTTTTTGGTGTCAACAAAAATCCGTAGGTGAAAAATAAAAATTTCATCTGCCCGAGAATTTAAAAAATAATCTGCCTTTAATGAATGAAATAAATAAGAAATGTTATATTTTTGAAACATGTTGTTTTGTTTTCGTGGTTTTGATATCTCCAAAATTTACGAGCAAAAAATATTTTACCCGATTTTACCAGTATAGCATTATATCATATATGTTTCTTTGAAAGCAGATACGTTTTTAAAAGGTTGAAATGATTTTACCAATATTGCTTTATTATTAAGGATGCTTCTTTGACAGCAGATGCCTTTTTTAAAGGTTGAGGAATAATTATGAAATTGTAGCTGTTATTTCAAAACTTCGCTTGCCATCTAGAAAAATAGAAAATTAAAATTAAAAACGAATATTAATATGTATAGAGAGAGCGGTACAGAGACATACAGAAAAGTCTCTTGATTGTTTTAAACCATTTTAAACTGGTTAATGGCAAATTAATTAAAACAAATTATGATTTAAAAATAATAATGTTCTCACATGAGAGTTTTAAGTTTGCGATCATAGATTTTTTTCTTTTTTATATTTGATTTCGTTCTGAAAAATTACACAAATCAATGAAAAGTATATAAAGTATCGAAAAATATGTGCCTCAATAATAATAATTAAAAAAAAGGAGATAACATATATTCCTTAATATAAATTAGAAATGCCACTCTTAGAGTATCCAACTAGGTTCATAAATGATTTTTCAAAAAAATAAAAATGAATATTTATATTATCTCTTTTATGAAGGATAAATTGATGAATAAAATGAATGAAAAGGTATTTAAATATATACTATGTTTTGAAGAAAAACCATATTTTCATGAAAATTTTATCATTTATTTACAAATACAAAGACTGTTCAAGAGGGGGAAAAAACCGAAAACTTTTTCTTTTTCACTGCAACATTACAAGTATAACATATCTTAGAGTATGTAAAATGTATTGCTACATATAAAACATTCCATTATCATTATTCATTATCTGAAAATTTTACTCAAAAATGAATTTTTTAATGTAATATATGAAATTATCTTTGAAGTTTTGGAATATTTCTAAAAATATTTATATTAAACAATCACAAATACACTTCTAGAGCATTCAACATCAAATTCATAGTTCAATACATTCTATATAATCTAAAGAGCACTTAATAATTTAATTAATAATTAACGACTTGTATTAATTGTTGAGATATGACGATACTCATACAGCAGAAATATGAAAAAACCCGTTCTTCAGAAAATGTATATAAGTTTTTAAATGTTTATAAATAAATATCACTTACATATCAATAATAATCTATAACTTGACTTCTAATTGACATAGAAAAAAAAAGGTATCACTGGTTAGGCATACCAGACTCTCCGACCCGTCAAGGATCGACACGAATATAAATAATAAAGCTGAATGACCGGACTATCGCAACATCAACATTGGTGGGAACTGTGGTTGAGTCTTAAAAGCCATCACCAGCCACGGTACAGCCCTTCCCGTAGGAAGAACGTCCCATCATCGATGACTGGAGCCTACCCCATCTATTAATGCACCCTCCAAGGTGGCGAGTTCCAACTACCATGCCGAAAGCCTTTGATCCTCATTTCGAAGTCCCTACCCAGAGGGGGGATCACAAGTAGGAAAAACGTACCAAATGTTTGAAACTGCAAAAATAAACAAGTAAATAAATAAAATAAAGTAAAAAGTTAAATTTTCATCCAATTTCCTATTTTCAACTTAATTATGTACCTTAAGAATAAAAATTAATACGAAACTTAAAAGAATGGGTTTAATGATTTAGAATTCCAGATTTCATAAAAAAGGAAGAAATTTTGTTATGGGGAGGTTAACAAAAATCGTATATAAGTAGTCACAAAAAACTCGTACTTTATCTCTCAAAATGAAGTATATGTTTTGTATTATCTGATTGTTAATGTCATTCACTTTATTTGAATTTCAAATTCTTCGCAGTAAAGTAGATATTATTAACAGAAACAAGCTAACTGCCATTTTTTTAAAAAACGATATACTTTTTATGGAATATTACAAATGCGTTGCCACTTCCGCAAAAAAAAAAAAAAAAGACGTAACAACGTTACCATTTATTTAAAATTTTGAAATACCAAAAGTAAACATAACAGTCTTACAGATTAAAAACTTTTTTTATATACTAATATTTTAATGAACAAATTAAATTTATATTTGTAACGCTTTTTTTAAAAAAAATATTTTGATTATATTTATTAACAATTCAGTTCTTGTGAATTAAAAAATAAAATTTAACCAGTACGAGAACATTATGATGTGGATGAATAAGTAGGACCGAAATCTCAATGTTAGGGTTCATAGCCACGTAACATGACCAGTAAACAAAAATGACCAGTTATGTCCTGAGGCTGTTATTAGCTTATGAAACTATCACCACATACTCTCCTCCAATGAATCGGCTGAGAGACGAACGATACATTTGAGCCAAGCGTATGGCGAAAGTATGTGCTTCGTTAGCGATGATGTTGGCTGTTGTATTTAATGCGCCTGCCGACTTTCGTTGAGGGTAGAGGGCGCCACAACAGCTGTTGAAAGTTGTGTCGTCAAAAGTCAACATTGTTATGGATTCGGATATAGGATGGAACCCGTGACGATATGGTTTATTGTTGCATAACATGACCACTAGATAAAAGTGATCACTCTGTCCGGAGTGTGTTACTGGTTTATGAAGCTATAGCCACAACTAGTGCACTGGAAAAAATTATCAACGAGTTACCATCACATTAACAAAAGCTCAAATTAGAAAATAATTTAAATGTTATTGCAAATGAAATAAATATGAAATAATATTTTTTTCTAAAAAGTAAATGTTTTTGAAAAGTAAAGTTTTTTTTTAAAGTAATATTATAGGAAGTATAAAAATTATTATGATTTATGGCTCGCAAATAAAAAAAAAAGATCGGAAATCGGTTTATCTCTAAAATACATGCTTTCTGGCTAAAATAAATTCTGGTTTAAACAATCCTCAATTTTCTTGTGATGATTCTTTTAATACACATATAGAAAGAAGTTTAGATTCTTTAAATATTCTTAAATAAATGCAATGAGCATTCAGACTTTTATTAAAAGAGTAGTAATGTATAATTGTAATTTTGGTGCTTAATGTATGAGATTTTTTCCCCTTTTTTTTGATATTAAGAATATTTACTATAGTATGCTAATCCTTGAATTATTTGTGATTTAAAAGAACAGATAACTATATTTTAGACAAAGGTGAAATTTCTATATAAATTTGAGATGATTAATTTTTTGAAAAACGAGTATTATTTTTAATGGAAGTCAGTGTCCTTATTAACTGAATTCCAAAAAGTGATTTTGCTTTTTGAACGCGGAAGTTTCGCTTGAGATGAAATAAAAATTTGTTTAAGCATTTGTAATGAACCAAGATTGATACTTAAACTAACCTAATGGTGGTTACTTTATAAAATGTTATATATATA
>JAOUZG010040215.1:3616332-3649813 GCA_026289955.1 Argiope argentata
ATATATATAATTTTTTAGTTGTTTTTCTATTTTATGATGCAATTACGTCACACATTTATTTTTTTTCAGATTACTAATTACAGTAGCCTAACAATAAATATAGATATCTAAAACTTTAGATATATAAGTATGCAGCATTTTTCTCATCAAAGTTATAGTGTTTTAGGTTTGATAGATTTTGTTAGAAATAATGATAAATAATCAAATCTGGCTTTACATGTGTAAAATCATTTTGTTCTTTTCAGAATGGAATGCTTTTTTTGTGAACAACCATTTACGAATAATTTTTTAAAAATCCAAAATAAATCTTTTTTTATTTTTAATTTCTTTGATCACATGGATTCATTAAGAGTTTAACATTATTTAATATTTAATATTTAAGTTAACTTTTGTTTTTTCAAAAAAAATTATTTTCTTAATTTTTATCTTTTAATTAAATGACTCAATTATTTCCTTTTTTAAAACTCTTACTATTAGTTCACACTCTCCCTATATATATTTGGTTCAAATTTTCAATCGCTCATAAAATACTTTTTATTCATCCTCTCTAGGTCAAATACATTTTTTTTAAACTTGTAGTGGATGACACTCGATGTTAATACAGTTTTTTCAAATATTGATTCATTAATTAAATTTAACTAATTTTCAATATTTTAAATAGAGTTTTAGCAGTTTGTAATAAAAGTTGAAATCAACGGTTAATAGCTCAATCGGCAAAAATCCTTTCAAAATGCAATGATTTCACTTATTTTTCACGTGAAGTTGAAGAATGCGAGTTCAGTTCTTGCAAAAATCAAAATTTTTTTGATAAATTTATTATATATAATTGTAATTGTTTAATAAAAAGTAACTACAATAGTACTTATCTATGTTGACCCAAGTAGGAATTCACTTAAATTTTTTTTAAATATTACTTGTGTTTTTTTTATTAATCATTTTAATACATTCTCTCAATTAAGGGAACTAACATTTTAAAAACATTCACTGACTTAATGCCTCTGTATCCATCCCCCAAAATTGTCCTTTTAACCCACTTTTCCACGCACTTCGAGTGAAACTTTATAAAGCCCGTGGAAATTACTATGATGCTATCCTATAAAAAAGCTACGACCATTTTATACCATTTTATTCCTCAGCGTTGGCTCTTGATAACATTGTATTTTTTTCATCATGTCGAACACAATACTTAAAAGAAAGGAAAAAATTACGGGCCAAGATTAATTTTTGAAGCGTCATTATTCTCGCTCGACAAAGAGGCCTCGAATGACGAGGACCTTTAATGAAGTCTTATCTTTTGCCACGTCCTCTAAATCAAATGCGATCGACTTGTGCCTTCAGCAACATTAATTAGATTTCCTTCCAACTCCTTAACTTGTCTCTCGGTAATAAATGGCATTTTCCACTCCTTAACCTAATTCATAGGCATTGGCGAACTTGTTTTTTTCCACTCATTTTTAACAATGCCTCTTCTTGACAAGCGTGTACCTCGCAAATCCCACATCGAAACGAAAGTAATAAGTTCGTATACTGGAATAAAAAAAGAGGCGGAAGGTAAGAAATAAGAAGCGGTCGTCGTCAAGCGAGGGATGAAAAATGTTCTTTGAAATCGATTGCTTTTTTGCGGTCATAATTGGATGGGTCTTCTAAAATTGACTGCTCTCTCTCTCCCCCCCTTCTGTCTAATTCAGGGCCTTCTTCTAAGATTAAAAGTGTCTTTGAAAACAAATTACTTTTAATGTTTAATGAGAAAGTGCTTAATGATCTCAGAAACGCTTAAAATTTTCATCTTTACGTCATGCTCACTTTCAACATGCTTGTATTGCTATAATTGTACGGATTTTGAACTTAACAAGATTTTATCTATAAATCGCTTATCTCTCTAATCTCTTATGTTCAGATATGTCACTTAACACTTTCATATTGTCAGTTATTTTTTATGGATAAATTCAGCATTGAATTTTATTTTTTTAAAGCTGTAAAAATATTGTATTCCTTTAAAGAAAACAGCATCCCTCCCACGTCTAAATAAAGCTTTATTTTGAGAGTTATTGTTATTGTTACTAATGGCACTTGCCAGGGATAAGACCGCTGATGTATTAGCTGGATTTAAGCCGAAATAAGCGCCTCTTGTTTAAAGTAGAGCCAACCAGGGTAAAGAGTGACCAAATCTTGAAGTGACCAGAATGGTCACAGACACGGGGGTATAAGACGGCGTTCTGTTCCGTATAAACATCTATAAAAAGTATAAAATCTAAAATATTTCTGTTCGTTGTTGTTGTTGTTACTAGTGGCACTTCTCATGGGCCTGAGCGCTAAAGGCCGTCAGCGATTTTAAGTCGAATGAGCATCTCTTGTTTTTGAAGTAGCGGCAACTAGGACCAAGAGTACAACTTAGCTACACACTCATCACATTTGCCTGCACAATCCCTTTTTATAGGTGGACACATTCACACGCCGCACTGATATAACAACAATGCTCTAACCGGGACTCGAACCCTGGACGTCCAGATCACGAGGAAGACACGATTTTGAGAGTAAAACTGAGTATGGGGAAATATAATATTGTCTGATTATCAGAATTCTGAACACTATAGTGAAGATTTCATCCTGAATTTTCTTTACATTTTTTATTTCATTTAATTCTAATGATACTTGAAAACATTGTTTAAACAACGCTTACTTCTTCTTAATATAATAGCTTTAAAGGCTGCTATTAATAAAGACGTGAAAATATAGTTTAGACAGATGTTGATATAAATCGCAACCGAAGAAATTAAAAAAGTAGATATTAATTTAATTATTTAAATTAATTAAAAATATTTTTCAATCTGGGTTACTTTGCATTAAATCTTATTATTACTAAAAAAGTTCATTAAAAATTGTTAATAAATTAACGCATGAAATAAAAGATTTAGACAAATTCAGCAATTATAAATATTTTTTTTCCAGAAAAACTATTTAACTTCGAAAATAAAGAACAGAAGAATAGAACTATTTTTTTCATGTTAATCACTTCCCATCTCCTTCGTTGCCTTTTACTTGCCAATCCTTAAGTGATCCTGGAATTAGGTTTGTTCTGAGATTAATTTGATCCCCTCCCCAACCTTCCACGTCACAGAAATACATGGAATTAAACTATTTAAAAAACACCATGAACAAAAAAAGTTCAATTCCAAATTGAAAAAAAATATATATTCACGTAAGTTAAAAATTCAGCATAAATTTCGTCATAATTTTAAGTTTTTTCGGCAGGAATAAGAAAATTTAAACAGATGAAATAAGATTTTTTTTAATTGTTAAACGTTTCTTTCCATTTTTTTCCTTAATATGAAGTAGTTGGACTCTCCCATTGCTATTAAAATACAATTTCTGTTATCTCGTGTATTGTTTAAGTATTCAGATGATTGCTAGCCTAGAGACGAAAAAAATACGTTACTCGAAGAAAGATGAACAAATTAGAAAGCCATTCATTAGTGTTTCCCCAAAAGGTATATCTAAAAATAGAATTAAGAAGTAATAGTATTTTAAAATCTTTTTTTTCTTAATTTGATGATAATTAAAGCCTTAATTTTTCTTATTTATCACCATATAACCGTTAAGTAAAATATAATTACTTATTACGATGTAAGAAAAATTTTCATTAAGTACTTTGAATTATAGAGGCAAAATAAATATCAAATGCCATCGGTCAGGTGACTCCCAATTTATCAATCATAAAGTGAATAAAACTCAATGTTTACATAATTATTTATATATAAACTATAAAACTTCGCAGATTCTAACCACCTACCACAGTAGAAAGCCACTACAAAAATGTGAATGTAAAATCAAAATTCGGATATGCTGTCAGACAGTGAAATAATTAGTCTACTTAGTGTGTACTTTCAGCAACAATAAACAAGAGGAGGGATATGTATAAGGATGAATTCCTAAAACACCTGTTTGAGTAAACTGCCACCTAAACATTCTTAACAGCCAGTTTTGGGTGTATTTGCTTTATGAAGTATGCCACATCGCCAGCTTTAAGAACGGGATTTTAATTTTCATTGAAACATTTAGAAACCCCTGTGCACCACTAAGCATCAAGCGAGGCTTTAAAAGTAAGTATATAACACATTGCATAAAGACATCACAGACAGAACAGAAGAAGAACAACCTTGCCTAACCTGGACTCGAACCCAGGACAACCAGATCATAGGGAAGACGCACTACCTTTGTTTTAGGAAATCGATTGTGTAGGGGGCTAGATCATATTTTAAGAAACAATACAATGGTCTTTTTTTATCTCACCTACTTAATTGCTGTATTTCGGAAGGTAATAAAATTATATTCTGGTTTCTCACAGGTCTTTTGAGATGGTAGATTGTCCCGACTACGAGGGCAAATCAAAAAGTCTTTGCGCCTGTTTTTTATTCGCCGAAAACAAGTACATACAGATATTTACAAATATACGTAGTGCACTACATACCTTACATTATTTCTCAATATAGTCACCATACCAGTTCAAATATTTGTCCTATCGCAGGACTGAATTAGAGATCCTCCTGCGGTAGAATTCTTCCGCCTTCCTTTGGAACCACCGTCGGACTGCTTTCTTGGCTTCTTCGTCACATGTGAATCTCTGTCCTGCCAGAAACTCCTTCAGTGGACTGAAAATGGGAAAATCACCAGGGGAAAGGTCTGGAATGTAAGGTGGGTGTTCCAGGTTCTCCCAATGAACGCTCATTCTCATGCAAGTCTTCACGACCTTTTTGAAACTCACGACACCACCATTGTGCACTCCTCAAAGAGAGACACTTTTCCCCGTACGTGGGGTGCATTTCCCTGTGAAATGCTATGGGCGTTTGTCTCTTGCTCCATAGAAAACGAATAACACTTCGCTGCTCATAAGCTGTGGACGATTGAAGAACAACCGCCATCTTTAAATGACTGATAGCAGCTCCACTTATCGGAGCAAAAGGTAAATACGGCTGGTACGGTTCAAGGAACGTTCACTGCTGGGGGAATGTAAATGTTCATTTTGTATTCACAGCCGTATTTTGGCTTTAAAAAATAGGCGCAAAGACTTTTTGATTTGCCCTTGTATCAAGAACTGCATTGGAAAGTATTATTAAATAATATTTTAGAACAAGTGCGAATAATCTTTTCGGTCAAAAGGTATTAAAACTTATATTCAAGTTTCTCATAGGTCTTTTGAATTAATACATAGTCCTGTCTATGAAGAACTGTATTGGTCAGGATTATTTAAAACATATTCTAGAACAAGTGCGAATAATCATTCCAGTTGGAAGATATTAAAATTTGTATTCAAATTTCTCCTAAGTCTTTTGGATTAGTAGATAGTTTAGACTATCAAGAACTGCTTTGAACAGAATTATTTAAAAAAATATTTATTAAAAAATGCGAATGATTGTTCCAGTTATAATAAAAGCATCGAATTCTTTGATTTTACTTCGACTCCGTAAGGCTATTTAATTACTTCACTAATCTATAGATCTGAATAGGGTTTTATGAAAAATAAACTAGAAATTCTGCGTATATCAGAGTAAAACAATTAAATGAAAGGATATTGTGGCATATAGCATAAATTATAGTTTGTTACTAATTTTTTTGAAAAAAAAAACTATGGTGAGTTTAGATGAAATCAGACAAAAGAATGATTTCTATAATGATATTTACTTATATACCAATAACTTTGAAGAAAATCTACTATTCAACTTAAATTCACTTTCCTATCAGCCTCATTACGGATTGAAAATGCTGCTGGAAAGATGCCACTTTTGCAGAATAAAACCCGGAGAATAATTAGCATTCTATCACATCTTAAATCTGGGTACAACTGTAAACATCCGAACCTTAACCTTAAGTCATGGGCAAGGCACACATTTAATTCTGAAGGAGTGGCAGCTTACGAGTTGATCCCGGGGACACAGATACCTTAAATCTTTCCCGGGGATACAAATGTCTTTAGAGAACCCAGCCTTCTCCAGTCGGATTAAACCTCTATTCCCTTATAAATTAGCAGGAGAAATTGCCATCAGCACCCAATTACATGAGCGGCCCAATGTTCTCCCTGATTATATTCTTATCACTCGCCTTTAATGGCCGGAGTGAGAATGGAATTAGGGAAATCATGTCTTAGACGTGAATTTGTACCAATCGCTTTCAATAATCATCGGAACAGATTGCATCGAGTGTTCGAAACTCGGACGTAATAGATGTTCGAAGTTTCCGGAATGATCCGTAATTACCCTGAAGGGTTTTGGGGACTCAAGAGTAGTTTTGTCGTCGATTTCTCTCCCGGGTAAATTTGAGTTGCGCTTTCCTTTAAAAGAAGGCTTCGCCGGGGCTTAGGAATGATTAAAATTACATTTCCGAGCTGGATCGGGCTTTAATTAGAAAAGCTTTCGCAGATACCACAGATTATTATTATTATTATTATTAAAGGAGAGAGGATAAAAGTCGTTTTTGATTTCTTCCGGATATTTCACTTGATATGTTATTAATTATAAATTATTTATTATTTTATACAATAGTATCTGTAAATAATATTTAAAATTAAAATCCAGAGAAGAAATGCAAACGTTTTCTCGGTATTTCGAAGCTCATAATAATTCTAGAACACCATGAAGAATTGAACTCCAACATGAAGAATAGAACTCCAACAAGACCAACTAAAACTCCAAAAGGAACAACTTCAACATGAAGAATGGAACTCCAACTTGAACAACTAGAACTCCAACAACATGAACAATTCTAGAACTTCAACAACCTGAACAACTAGAACTCCAACAACATGAACAACTAGAACTCCAACAACATGAACAATTTTAGAACTCCAAAGTGAACAACTAGAACTCCAACAACATGAACAATTTTTGAACTACTAAATGAACAACTCCAATATGAAGAATGGAACTCCAACATGAACAACTAGAGCTCCAACAACATGAACAATTTTAGAACTCCAAAATGAACAACTAGAACTCCAACAACATGAACAACTAGAACTCCAACAACATAAACAACTAGAACTCCAACAACATGAACAACTAGAACTCTAACAACACGAACAATTTTAGAACTCCAAAATGAACAACTCCAACATGAAGAATGGAGCTCCAACTTGAACAACTATAACTCCAACATGAACAACTATAACTCCAACAACATGAACAATTCTAGAACTCTAACATGGACAACTATAACTCCAACATGAACTCCAATTCTAAAACTCCAACATGTTGCTACCACAGTTTAAAGATATCTGGATCTTTACAGTCTGTAAGATCCAGTACTGTCCAGCACTTGGCCTATTGGTATAATGTGAGGGACAGTACTAATGCAAAGATTCTCAAGAACCTTAAAAGCATCTTTCCCTTTCTCATCGGATCCACTTTCAGTAGATTCCGTTTCATGCCGACGTTGCTGGAAATGAAATTGCTGACAGGTTGGCTAGAGCTGGTGCTGGCGAGGCCACTACGCCTGTCGTTTCTCTTACTTACTTGGAAGTTATTTTTTCTTCTTCAAAACACAAGGCTACGAATAAGGCCATTTAGATGGTCTCGACAATGCACCCATGGTATCAGAGTAAGCTCCCTGCTGGCTCCTTGGTCCGAGGCAGTAAAGGACTAGATCAAATTGCTCCTACCGTTTCATTAGTGACCACCTATTATCAATTACTTTTGTCGGAGGTGCTAAACAGTTCGAATTCTCCACTAAATGTTCTTCTGCACAGGCCTCTCCAGGCCACATTTTATCTTCCCTTGTTCTTACCAGGCAGGATCTGCTTCATGATCCTCTTTTAGTACCGGACTTTCTCAGGGTTTTATGAGTTTATGGACTTGATCTAGCTCCGCTGATCACCGGGAAGAGAAACAACAACAACATATCATTTAGAATCAAGTTGTTATTGTAAAATAGTCTGAAGCGTCTTTATATACTGAAAACGTGCCCAAAAAGGAAATGTGTATCGGTTTGAGTAACCATTCCAAAAATGGGCAGCAAATTTAATCCAAAGCTACAATTATAGTTCTACAAAATGCCTTTAAAATGTAGTCTAATTTAACAACAATCTAGTAAACATTTAATTTCAAATTATTTACCTTATTAGCTTATTCAAGTATCAGCTTTTTGAGCAGAAATACAATATTTCTCATATAGCGTTTTATGTATACTAATTAATGCTGATACAAAAATGGGCAGTAAAATTTAATCCAAACTGACCGTAACGATTCCACAAAATATCTTAAATAAGCACTCCAAACTGTCAAAAAATTTAACAATGATCTAATAAACACTGAATTACAAATTGCTTAAACTTTATTAACTTATTCAAGTGTCAGCTTTTTGAGTTAGGATGCAATTTTGTTCTGGCTCGTTTTGTGGCATACTAGTTATTTTTGCATTTTTAATTCATGATTTATAGTTGTTCACATTGATATTTAAATTGATTCTTGTCTTTCTGTTTCTTTTATTTATATTTTTTCAAAATTAAATTACCTTCCAATAATATTTTATCGCATCAAGGATGCTATTTCCAAATATATCCAAACCGATGTTTTAACATTTGATTGGCGCAATATAGTCAAATATGGCCTATGCGCCAATGAACTCCCCAAAACCAACCAAACCACCAAGCAATGAAAGAATTGTAGTTAAACTGTTTATTTTATGAAATAATGAACAATTAAAATTTAATCCTTTGACTACGTATTATTTAAAATGTTTTTCTCTGCAATCGCATGAAAAAGGAAGATAAATTGCTCCAGTATGAGACTATTCTTGATTTCTATTTAAAAAAAATGCTTTTAAGGCTCTGAGACTGAGCCATAATTTTCAAATACACCCTCAGTCCACCAAAAAAAATACTTTCAATCGTTATATATATACACCATAAAATCGCTATACATATCCTATATAAATCATATTGAAGCTAGTTTTAAAAGGTTAGTGGTATGTATATGTTCCGTAAGTAGTCAAAGAGTTAAACTTGTAATATGCTATTAATTATTTTAGTAAATTTAGACTGAACTTGAAAAAAAATATCTGATGAATATTTATATTCCAAAACGGAATAAATTTTCTATTTTTTCCACTTACCAAAATACTACAATGTATCTTTACTTAAACATTAGCCTATTGTACATAATACAATGAATTTCGTAAATACAATAAAAATGCCATTGAAAAACTGTCGTTTGACCCTAGGTATAGTGTTAATCTGGAAACTAAGTTTCACTTCTAGTTCTCTTTAAGTGTAGGTATATTATTCCATAGTCAGTGTTTTGAAGAATAACCTAATTTACTTTATGTGGCCTAAATATCTAATATAAAAACAATTAATGAATTTTCTTTTATTGAAAATAAGAATAATTTATAAACATTTCGATTCACAAGTTCCATGAAGTAAAACATACGGCATATAATAACGAAAGATATGGCATAAATAAGGAAGACGAAATAAATATCCATCCGTTTCTTTAAAAAAAGTGCTTTAACTTTTTGAAAGATGCAAAAATCAACATTAGATGTTTTTTGGAGGGGATTTATAGATTATTTAATTCATTTGATCAAAGTAGGTTTATTAAAATTTCTCGTTTCCACGAAAGTGAACCTGCTGTGTAAAATATCCAATTTTTCGAATAGATTAATCTCGCGATATTGAACAAAGAAACAAATCTCTGCACCTTTGATATCAACTTTTTAATAAAGAAGCAAACATAGCTCGCTGGCAGACGACATTTATATCGCGTACAGGTGGCAACACAAAGAAATTTTCTCTCTCGCACTTTCCATTTAATGCCGGGAGGTTCCGAACTCCATTTAAAAATCTCTTCCTCACGAGAAGACAAAAGTTCAAAAAATTTACGAGGCGCACACCAAACAAACAGCTGCAACTCCCACCGTACATTAAAGATGCGCACCTTCCTAGGGCGGACAAAAGGGAAAGATTTTTATAAGGGCGCGACGGAACGGGGGAGGGAGGGAGTAGCAAAATGACAGTGGAGCTGGGTGATGATGAAGATGTGCCAACTCGGCTGGCCGTAAAATTTTATGGTGGGCCGTTTGTGAGCTTTACATATGGACGGGCGTGGGTCGGTTTTGCACCTTTGCGTCCGTTTATGATTTTGGGGCCCGGTGTTGATCTAGGGGTTCCGGAACGACTCCATATTCTGGAATTAAAACTAATAAACGTCGGAAATTGTTCATCAGCACGTGTTTTTGATGAGTTTGAAGTCCGTTCCCCCACGATTTCCGACTCTAGGTTGATGGGGCTGTTTTAAATAGGCTGGATTCGTACGTCGGAGTATTTGTGCCAGGAGGAGAATACTGAGCTTTTTATGGACTTTTCCTACAGGTTCTTCCGGCAGGGTGGTTGCTTATTAGAAAATGCGGGTTGGGGCAAGATCTGGGAATCTGAAGATCTACTGATTTCCATTTACAGAAGAGTTTTGAACATTTTCTGTTGCATATATGTTACCGGCATTCTATAAAACGCGCAGGCTTATGATACCTTAACTAGCTGGCAATGTATGAAACGATTGAAATTTCGCACATTTTCCAGACAAAGAAATTGATAAATTATTAAATTAATACATTTTAGTTTGGGATTTCGAAAAATATAGATTTTTTTCTGAATTATTTATTTTAAATTGCCAGTTTAAAATAATAGATAGTTTTATGATATATCTATCTATATTTATTTTTCTTTACTTTATTCTCCAAATGACAATATTAATCAATAATAAAACTTTTCCCATATGCAAGTTGCATATGCGTTACATTCTCATAAACACACACACAAACGCTACAAAAATTTCACTCACTTTTGTATATTCTGTAGCTCATATGAACTCATTTGCAAATAACACAACGAGCGTACACGACTTTATTATATACCTTACCTCTCATTATGTTGATGGATAATAATATTTATTATTAACCAGCAGTGCCTACACAGCGTTCCCCGCGGCATAGCATCCAAGAAGAAAAATCAGCTTTAAACTTAAGTCTTGCCTCCATCCGATATGATATGGGCATGTTACGCAACATCAAACTAACATAACAATATGTTTAGAAATGATCAAAAATAGCTACAAAACAATTTTTAGAGCACCCATTGAGAAATATTTAAACTGTTACAAAGGTAAAAATATGATATGGCAGTAGAGAAAGCCCAGGTGATCATTTACAGGTTGTTTTTCCTTTTGGCATAATGAGATTTGAATCGCTGCTTAAAATCAGACGTAAACAAGGTATTGCTATTTGCACATGCGTAGTATGAGGTTTTCGCGTGTACGTGGATATGTCTTCCATTTTTTATTCGGACATGATTTTAGTGTACCAAAACTTTCCCCAATAAATGCTGTACAAAATGGTATGAATATTTCCGATATCCTTTCTCTATTTCTCGAGTTTCTGTGGTTCCAACATACAGACGCTTTCAGAAGACTTCAATTTATATCATGTATAAATTTACAATAAAATTCTCTAATATGAATTCTGAATAACTTAAAAACTGAAATAGAGATAAAATAATTTTTAAACAGACTTTATGACCAACGAAGCATTTTCTATATGTACAATCATTCAAACTTACGGAGAAAAGTTATATGTAAAAAGGCAATTTCATTTTGTATTTTTGCTTACAGATCTTACATTAGAGAGCACACTGATTTTTTCATATTTATGTACATTAGTTATCATTTTTTTAACAATATGAGAGCAGTTTTCCTAAACTTGATTGAAAGGAAATAGTGCAAAAAAATATAAACACGACTTATTATTCGTCAGTTAGGAATAGAAATCTACAATAAATCAAAAAAGAGCTATAGTTCTTTTATCATATAATACATTTGATTTCTTGGCACTTAAAACACATTAAAATTTTGAATTAATAATAAATTCATAAATATTGTGTCTTTTAACTTTCCTATACTTCCTAATAATATTAATCGTATAGTGATAAATAAATTACATGGCTTTTATATAGTTTATTACTTTAAATCATCCAACTATTTCTCAATTTTTAATCTTCGAATTCCTTTAATCTCCTTTCAAATCTTTTAGCGCTCCATTTAGAAAAAAAAATCCTTCATTTCATTTAATCAAAAACAGCTTTCAAAATGAAGAGAGCAAGAACAAAGTATATAAATGTATCCTAAATAAACTGAATCCGCCCTCCAAAAAAAGGGAGGATAGAAAAAGTAAAAGGCAGACATTTCTCAATCAATCAAATGGAAAATGGCTGTGTATTTTAAGAGATATTGCCATCGAAATTTCTCCAATAAAAAATGCCACTTGGCGAAGATTTATAAAGGCCCAATAAAATGCCTTTACAACCGTTGGAAGTGCGGCGGACATTCATTTCCGAAATTGACACATTCAGGGATTGAATTTTGTAGTTTCTAAATTTCCCGTGTCTTGCTGCGAGTGAGTGTTGATGGAATGGCTTTTCCGCTCGGCTTATCATTAGTCATTGGCCTCCTCTTTTTTGGCGACGAATGATGAAAACGGCCAACGGAGGATGGGTCTGTTTATGACCGCCAAGTGAGTTATGGCACCGGAAAAATAAGCCAAATGACTTTTATTGCTTATTTGTTACATCTTAAGAGAGGCCAGTGAATGTTTACTGTTTAGTTGAAATATGATAATGAATTACTTTCTGATAAAGAAAAAGAATTTGTCTTGAAAATTTGCTAATGGTTTTACCAGAAGCTCCATTTAGGGGCAATATTGTAATTGTATAGTTGTCTAAAAGTTTATAAACGATAGATTATTCGATATCAATAGATATTTCTTATATTCCTCCAATAAATATCCTCAAGTAATATTGTGATCAGTATAAATTAATAATCTTTATTTTTTAAAATCTGCTTTCATCTACTTGTGTCTATATGGCTAGAGGGGACCGACATTTTCTTTAAACTGTATGCTATCTTAAAATAAATAAAGTCATTGTGGTCATTTTTATATATATACTACAAAGTTTCCATTTAAACAATAAGATTAAATTCAATTAAATTTTGTACATTTGTTATAAAAGTTAAGAGAAAGAATAGTGTAGATTTTTCAAAGTTCAAAAATTAATTAAATCTTCAATTAATTAGAGATATCAAAAGTTTTGACTTTTTGACGCATTGTAATCAGGAAAAATTATTTTAGAAGAAAAGTTTTAAAATTAAAGTTTTATTAATTCAATTTTGTCAATCTGGTTTTTGTACAATATTTCATTTAACTGCTATGGATTTTTCTTTAAAAAAAATTAAACAGAATAAAATTTATATTAATTCTGATGTATTCTACAGGTTTTTTTGTTTAAAAGTAGTAATATAACAATACTTAAAAGCAAGTATAATTATATAGCACAAACAGAGGTAAGAAAATTAGAACTCTTACGGTTGACGACAGTTGACCGACGATTGGAGCAATTTCAGAATATAAGAAATTAATCAAAATGCAGCATTTTTTTCTATAGAAATCTTGAAGCAAATTACCAAGAAATAATTAATATTATCTTAAAATTAAATATTTTTACTTTCAACTATTTATATTTCATTTTTGTGTAACTTTTTTTCTATTGTTATTAATTTTTGAGAAAATTGATATTCTGGACATAATTAAGAAGTTGATCACAAATTTTTAAAATTTCTCTTTTATTTCTATGCATGTCTTAAAAAGGGTTATGTCTTATATTTGTTTTATAACTATTATTTTATATTATAAGTAAAAATTACATTAGCTACGGTTGATGTGGCTGCCTATGTTTCATATTTCCTTCCAGACAAACGGGTGAAACAAACCAAATTTTGCACACTTATTATATATGGGAAGAGGAAAAATATTTGAAAATGGAAAAATTAATTCAAAATTCAATTAGTACCCAAAATTTCTGCCTTTTTTTAAATATGAATTACTTTATAATTATATGTTTTAAATTTCTCCTTGTTTTAATATAATTTGAAAAGTTGAAGGTATCTATTTTCAGAATGCTTCTTATTGGTTTTGAAATAGTGATTTACGTTTGCTTAAAATCAAATTTAAGTCAATTTATCAAATGAAGAAACCATCTTTTTTGTACTATAACATTTGTGAAAAAAATTCGCAGTCCGTATTTCTTTAAAATCAAGTCAATTCTATCTTATTTTTCAGTCAAAATTGAGATAGCTTCAACAGCATTATAAACATATTTTTTAAAATTTTTATTTAAAATGAAAATACTACTGTCAACAATTACAATATACTACATTAACCTACACATTACAATACATGCGTGAATTTTCTTCGTCAGTTGGGGTGACGCAATACAGATAGGAAATTTTTAATTTCTTTTATTCTGTTTTACTTTTATTCAAAAGTACTTCCAAAATGAATCCGAAAAATCGATTAATTAGCAATTTTAAATTTCAAATTAATCAAATACTAAGAAAATAAACAGAATATCTTGAAGTAATCGGTCTAAAACATGTTTAACCTAACCTCATTAGAGTGGGAAAGAAACAAACTGAAGTCTTACTCATTTGGTGGGGAAATGAAGATTTCTGGCGGGAACGTTAGTTTTTTATCAATAAAAAAATTAACCAACCAATTAACCAGAATAAATAGCAGCCTATGTTATATTCTGTATTCTAATCTATCTTTGTGCTAAATTTCATCCTATTTCATTGGCCATTCTAGCTTGATTAAATAGCATCATCCATCCATTTAAACTTTTACATTTATAATAGTACAGTAGATAACATTTATTAATTTGCGCGTATTGAAATATAACAAATAGTAACAACTTATATTTAAAGCGAACTTCCGTTGGTTTTTAAAAATACTCTGGTTCAACTGACTTTCGAATTTTAATTGAAAATATACGATAAAGGTTTTAGATGATAAAATAATTTTGTTGGAGAGGCTGTTGTATCTTTAGTCGATTTTTTAACGTGCCTTTTTCGTGATTTCGTATATAATTTCACAAATCTTTTGAATATGCATACCTCAAATTTGCATGGTTTCCTTTATTACTTATTCGAAAAGGACCTTTTTTAAATTTTAATTCTTTATTTTTTTTTTTTTAAAAAAAAACTTTACTTTTAAACAAAAGGTACATCTTAGTGTACTTTCTCCGAGAACGAATTGTACAAAAGCTTTGATTAAAAAAATAAGTTAATGATTGCAGTAAATAAACCTAGAAAAATGTCATTTTGAGCACGTGATTATATGAAATGAAATAAATAGGAAATGTGAAATTTTTTTTAAACAATAAATGCGAGACAAGTTTTCTTTTGATCGATTACGATACTAAAGTGACTCATTCAATGAAAAAATTGAAATGAATAAAAATATAATTTAACTCGCATGAGAACGTGATGCTTCGCCGTTCAAGAAATGATGTTCTGACATGATACATTGAAATATGCACAGCAGATTTCATTTTAATCTTTATTTCATATTCGGTCTTAACGAAAAATTATTTTATCTTCACGTAAATGATTTTTCCAGCTGTTTTTGTATGAATTTTAAATCGAGCTACAAATTTTGTAATCTAGCTTTTAATTAAAACGATGAAAAAAATCTAAATAGCTCTCATAAACACTCTCTTTAATTCACTCAAGCCAGAATAAGTTTTTAATCGGGTCAGTGATAAACACTCCTCATTGGCGGGTGCATCAGCAGATAAAACAAATAAGCTTCATCTGGGATCCACCCAATATTTTTCTTAATGTCTCTCTTAAAGGCCATCAACTCTCTCCTTCTAAACTCATCTTCGGCTTTTCCACGGGCATGATTGGCAGATCGCTTTTTGCAACCCTTGACGACGAACAAGCAGTCAGTGCCGCTGACTAGGCGCGTTCATCTTGATTTTTCCATGCCCCTTCTCCGAACGGAAAGGGGTGGAGGGGTGGCAGAGGAATAATAAGTGGACTGAGATGGATGGCGAGGAGCGTCAAGAATTATGGGCCCCAGAAAGAAAATGTTAATGTAATTTTCATAGTGAGGCATTACGTGTCGGCGAATGATCGAAAGGAGGGGTGCCTGCAAATCGACGTTTGCTATTCGTCGGGTTTTTTTCCCTCTCCTCCCCTCGCTCCCTACGTGTTTGTTTTTTCATCCTCCTCGTTTTCTCGGAGAGATCGTCCGGTATTCTGCAGGGTATCGTTAGGAATTCATAGATCCTCTTCGGGTGCCAATAGCCGTGATTGATTTGAGGGAGCAAACGGTTTAATTTGGTTTGGAAAGGGTACCCGGATGGGAGGATGGAGTGGAGCTGCTTTTGATAAATCGAAACAAATGGCACTTTCGCTTCCCTAAATGGAAATGGAATGCGCGCACATTATTTAGAAGCCGATGCGAGTGGATGAAGAGAAATTATGTCGCAATTTAACAAAAATTCTTGATAAATAAGCCATTCTTTAATTATTGGGAGCATGAGAAGAGTGTAATGACTTGATCCTGGTCGATCAAATAAATGGTAGCGTGTTATACACAAAGGGTTTATTTACAGCTTTATACAATAATACAAAAAACAAAAACAACACATTCTCTAGGTTAGATACTGAAAAATATTTACAACAGGATTGTCCGTTTGGCTACTATGCCGGGAATTCACAAGCTGTCCGCGTATTCGGCTACTGCCTGTAGCTCCAGAGATATACGGATTACTTCCGGTAGATCTTTCCCACAAACTCGAGATCACTTGGTATCTCTTCAACTTCAGCACTCCTCACAGCTTGCCTCGTCCTCCGGATCAGCTTGTCTCCTCCCTCGATCAGCTTCTCGATCGTCCATTTTTAACAGTAGCGAAGCTCCACCTCTCAGGCTGATATTGGTGCCCTGGAGATGCCGATTGTCCAATCATTCTTCAGAAATACTCCCACTGGCGCGCCACCATGTCGTGGGAAGATTTCTGAAACATCCACCTCTTATCAGAACCTTCACAATACCCACTGTTCGCACCTGCATTCTTTCTTCAATGGGTTCAAGGAAGCACTAATTTCTTCAACGGGTCGTAAAGAGCATATGCTGTTCCTTATTGGAACATTATCTCAGCTGGGGCGGTCCATAGAAGAAATAGTTCCATCTGGTATTTCGACACGGTTTGTTGATTTAATGGGCCAAAAACATGTGTGTTCCATTATTTATCCTTCTCAAGTTTGAAGAACGACACTAAAAGGGAGAAATACAATGGGCAACAAAGGATGAATAGCCTCACCGCTGGCTAGGAGTATCATTGTTCGATCATGTGTCTCTTCCAGCAGGAGACAAAGTGGCGACTTCCTTACAAGAGGTTGGAACTATTCTGATAATGGATATTTTACCATTAAAGTATGAAATCCGTTATTTTATAGAATACCTAGTTATTCCATGAAATAATTGATCGTGTCCGTTAAAGTGTAAAACTCTCTTGTATTTCATGGTTTAACTAGTTAGTTCATAGCATAACGTTCATAGCCCGTTAAAGTGTAAAATAATCTAAATCATAAATTTGCACGGCAAATACATTTACCTTCCACCCCTACTGCATTTATGAATTATTCTAAGCCATTGGGATATTAAATTAATACCATTAATTTAATGTCGGATAAATCTAATTCTGAAGCCTCTGTAGGGTTTACCGTCCATATCCCAGGACCTGAAGTTGATAGAGGACAAGGTGATGTCAAATCTATTTTAGCTATCATCATAAAAATAACCGAAGAAGGATATTTCCAATTGGGCACAAGAAATGGCCGCGTAAAACAATTATATCCCCGATCCCAGTTCAGTGTCTGCGAACAAAAATGAATTAAAATCGAAGAAGTACCGGATGTAGAAATATCGCTTCGGCCGATTGCTACAGTTCAAAGTTTAGGTACCGGTCAGGGATTTGAAAAATGTTCGTGTAAAACCCAGTATGTCAACAAAAAATGTTTTTGTTTTAGAAATAATGTTCTTTGCAATTCCAAGTGTCATTTTAGTAGTCCTTGCTGTAACAAATGATTTTATGATACGTTTCCATAAACAACATTTATAGGCTGCATAAATTAGATAAATTGCTTCTTTTTCATTTTAATTGTCTATCAATAGTTTATTTATAGAATACCTAGTTATTTCTTTTCAGATAAATTGTTTATTTTGCACTTTAACTGTCTCTCATTAGTTAATTTATAGAATACCTATTAATTTCATAGAATAACTAGTTAAAGTGTCAAATTGTTAACATATTACACATTTTAACGGACACGATCAGTTATTGTAAGGAATAAATTGGTATTCTATAAAATAACTGCCTTATATACTTTAACGGTAACAGATATATGAAACGACCTTTTAAAATGCTCCCTTAGTTTGTTAAGCATATTTATGTGGGAGTATAATCAAATCTTCTAAAAAAATTAGACTCTTCAGATAGCGGGGTTTTAGTGGCGTGATGTATAGGGTTTTTTTTAATACTAACGGGTTAGTTTCTAAACCAAGATTAAAATAATGCAAACGAAGGATGAAGAGACTTCTTTAAAAAAAATAAAATTATTTAGAGTTAAAGGTGAATATTTACAGGGAAATATTAAAAGAATTAAAATATGGAGATATTAACTAAACAAAGTTAGATTATTTCCTCTAGGAGGACGTTAGAAGTAGGAAAACATTATGACTGAAAACATATTACCGCTTAGCCGCATAGCTTTGAGAGCGGGAATCGCTGACGCGTGAAGACAGATGTCTTTCTTTTACGGATGTTAGTGGGGCCTCTGGCTCAATATTAATTGGGAAAGTTTGTCAAAAACTCGATAGATGGCGTTGTTCTGGAATAGTATACTAATTAAAAGTATCGTCCTCTGGGAAATGATCTAGCCTTTTAAAACTCTTGCTTTGAATTACATCTATCATCGGGTGTTAATAAAACAAAAATGAAGGCCTATGATGGTTGAATAAAATAGCTCTGTGGGATATCCTACATTTATGTAATTTTTTTTCTTCAAAATGTTGAAAAAAGTGATTGAGTAAAGTTTTATTTTACTGATTACAAAAATCATTAAAAAAGGAGAAAAAAGAAAATGTTAATGTTTAGTTATATTAACGTCCCGTTGTAAAGCAGCACTTGGGCTATTTTGGGACGGTAATTTTGAAACGCTGTCAGATTACGAAGACGACACTTCAGCTGGCATCCTCCTCTCCACACCACACCAGCGGGAAGACGTTGGGCCATGATAGATTTAACGTACAACAGACCTCCTTACATGACAATTTTTCGTTGGAATTGGGTCTCGAACTTGAAACCCTAAAGCTCATGAACCGAGATCTTACCCCAGGACATCGGGGCCCATAAGGTTTAAGACATCAGCTTTTAATTATTGTCTGACCATTAAAATAAGTCATATTTATTGCTTCTATAATTTTATTATCACATATGATTGTAAAAATGTAAATTTATGGTTTCTAAAATGTAATCTGACTGCATTCAATTTATTTTGACAAATATGATAGCACATTGTAGATGCCTAGTTGTGATTAAAGGTGCATATTTTTATATGCACTTTATACAATTTGATATTATGATTTTAAGTAATTTATCTCATTCTTGAAACTATACATAATTTAATATCACGATTAAAAAATCAAAGTAATTTTTCTTCAATGTAAAATATATAAATTTTCGAAAACATTTCCTGCTTGAACGGCCGAAATGTTATGGATAAATTAGATTAAAATGAATGAATTATTAAAAATTAAATTAATTATTAATTATTAAAATGAATTAATTTACTAAAAAAGATTAAAATGAAATCTGCTATTCATATTTCAATGTATCATGTCAGAACGTAATTTCTTGTACCACGTGTTCGTGCAAGTTAAATGATATTTTTGTTCCTTTTAATGGTTACATCGAATTAGTCACTTTATTAATGCAAACGATCATAAAAACTTTGTCCGCATTTATTATTTTAACAGAACCAAGGTTTTTAAATAAGGCTTAAAATTGGTGCGATACTGTGTAATATTCCTAAGTACCAATTGTGTAAAAACTAATGTTTCACATATTTCACATTTCAAACAAATGTTTTTTTTTCAGTGGTTTTTTTTTTTTTTTTTGCTTAACACTAAGCATAAATATCATATTTGAGTAAGTTAACTGAATTAAAATACTAATTGCAATTTTTTCAATAAAAATGATTGTGGGGTTCAGGGAAAGATTTTTTAAAAATATGTTAGCAAGAAAATATTCTCTAATAAAATAATTGGGAAAATAAGTTTTCTTAGTTTCCGATGAGAAAAATTCTGTTATAATCTCTCAGTGGTTTTTTTTTTACAAAAATAAATAAATAAATACAAAAATGGTAAATTTGTATTAAAAAGTTTTTAAAAAACCCTTCAAACTTTCTTAATGTCTAATTGATATATACTTTCACTTGTAAATTTGACTTATATTAACTTAGATAGCATCATTCTGAAATATAATGATTTATAATCTTTAAAAGAATTATAAATTGGGAAGCAATTTATTCAAGTGACAATGACAAACAAAATCAAATTTATATAAAAATGAATTAAAAGAATAGTCAATGAGTAAAAATAATTTTTTTGTATAGTCCTCAAGCAAAATAATCATTTGAAATAAATAAACTTTCTTTCTCTTTCTTAGACAAATTGTTCATATTTTTCGTATCTTTTAACAATAAAGCAAGAAATATTATTTTTTGTTGCCTAACTATTTTCTAAAGGGTTATTTAAAATAGATGTAGGTATATGCATTAAAAAGGCCTTATTTCAAATATACATGGTATTTGCGCATGTTTAAAGCAGATAGAGTCATTTTTGTGGTGTGGAAATTAAAAAAGGTCTCACCAAATTGTAAAAAAATTTAAATTATGCCTTTAGATAGCTATAAGAATATATAATTTTAATCATGCTTATTATTTTATAATTGATACGATAATATAGACTTGTAGACTTGAATGAATCAAGTATAAGTAGAATCAAGTACAAAAAAAATTTATAATCAAGTAAAAAGATAATTTTAAATGAAATTGTAAATCATTAATATTATTTAACCCATTCGCTGCCAAGTCTAAATTGTATGAGCTTATTCCCATTCCCATTTCTGTTTTGAGTGTTATTGTTTATCTAAGTTTCATTATTTCAAAATAAATACACATATTTTGCCATAAATAATCATTTACATGTACAAAAATCAAACACGAGTATACGCGTGGTTGGCAATGGGAATAACCTCTTACAATTTAGGATTGGTTGCGAATGGGTTAAATAAAGTAGAATTTTTGTAAAAACAATTTATTTGTAGCTTTTTTTTTCTTCAAATTTTTACACTTGCATATTTATGGTTGTGGCCATAGAAAGTCTGCAAGTTTTACAAGTTGTACGTTATAATATATTGAAAGTATCTCGAGTATATTCGTGCTGGCAAAGGGTAACACCCTGCCAACCACGAATATACTCGTGGTTGGCAGAGAATGGGTTAATTTCTTCGAGTGCTTACTACAAATAATCCATAATCTCGAAATATAATTCAAAATAAGTGCCACATATATTATTTATTGGGTATTAAATAACTTTTGTTTGCTGATCTGGAAATTTACTTTGAAATAAATCAATGCACCCTCTTTTTCTTTCCAATTAATATTCCATCTTAATCATCAACTCTAGGTTTAATAATAATAATTCCATATATTTGTATGTTATTTTTAAATACAAATAAATAATCAAACACCGGATATTAAGGATAATCGATGGATAAATTGGCGAATATAAATAATCGAAAATGCACACAAATCTCTAAATATCTGGGAAAGGAAATCAGTTCAATAACAGGTCAAAACATATTATCTTTGCTTACTCCACTAAGATTACGGCACCTTCAATTCCTTCAACATATTTCTGATGAAACAGCCACAAAATATGTTGGCAAATTTTTGTTTATTGTATTCATTTTTTTTTTCAATTCCTACTATTAGTTCACACTCTCACTCTATATATCTTGTTCCAATTTTTAATCTTTAGTGAAATACTTTTTTATTCATTTACTCAAAATCAAAAAAGATTAAAATGAAATATGCTATGAGTATTTCAATGTATCATGTCAGAAAATCATTTCTTGAACGGCCAAGCACCACGTGCTCGTGCGCGTTAAATTATATTTTTATTCATTTTAATGGTTTCATTGAATGAATCACTTTAGCATTGCAAACGATTCAATTATCGCTTTATTGTTTAAAAAACAATTATCGCTTTTATTGTTTAAAAAATATCACATTTTTTATTTATTCCATTTTGTGTAATCGCGTGCTCAAAATGACATTTTTCCAGGTTTTATTTGCTGTAGTCATTCACTTATTATTTTTTTTAATGAGAACTTTTATAAATGCGATGGCAAAGCGTTATTAAAAGCTGATTTTTTGAGAAACTCGTGCAGATAATAAAGTTTCAATTTTTCGCCTATGGATTTTTGTTGACGTTCATTCCCAAAATAACAGCATGTTTTGACATAATACATTTTTTTAAATTGTAGTAAATGACACTCGATGTTAATAGATTTTTTCAAATATTAATTAATTAAATAAATTAAATTAATTTTTAATACTTTAGATAGAGTTTTAGCACATTTTATTGAAAATTAAAATCAACAAGCAGTAGCACAACTGGTAAAATGCGAGGATTTCATTATTTTTTATTTGAAGGTGAAGAATAAAAGTTCAATTTTTGGAAAAAAAATCAAATAAATTTATAAAATCAAATAAAATGATAAATTTTTGCTGTAAGTATACTCTTTATTCAAATGATTTTTCAAGATTTAGTTAGAAGTTGTGGTTTAGTGGTTTGAATGAAGAATTTTCACAAAAAATAGAAGTGAAGAAATTTTAACCTTTATGTTCAATTCCGATTTCTTTCCTTAAAATCTTTGTCATCCATTGTTGGTCACTTCTTCTACCTAACCTTAAGAATGAGCTACGTGCCGAAAAAGAAATTGGAGAGTGAGAATTAGAAATTACAAGGAAATTCTGTTTCTATTTTACTGCTTAATAATAGGATTCTGTCATATTTATATACATATTTATATTAAATATAATTATTTAATAAAAAAAAGTAACTAATATGAAAATTTTCTTTGTTGTCTTTTTAAGTAGAAATTGACTAAAGGATTTTTTATGTTACTTCTTTTGGTTCAAACTTGAAATTACAAGCTACTTTGCTACATTTTAATACAAATTCAGTAATTCTTTTCTTCATCGTTTATAATCGCTTGTTACCATGTTGAACTCTGGCTTCTAATTTGACTTAAGAGTTATACTTTCCCTTCCAATAGTATGTAAAGTTAGTAAAAGATTAGTATAGTGGAATCTTTAAGAAAAATTACGAGAATAATGAAAGAGACACAAAACTTTCAACTAATTAAACTGTGAAAAAGTAGAATTAGTCATTGCAATACTGAATATGTTAGTTATTCATAGTTAATATTCAAGTAAAAACATTTCTTGAGCAACGAAAAGTTTCTCATTTTTTAGAATTATTTTTTCTGCGAAAAAGAATAGTGTGATAATTTGGCTTTCCCCCCTTTAATTTTCCAAGTAGATCTTCTAAGTTGTTGATATACACAAAAATTTATATTTTCAAAAGCAATAATTTTATTATATCAGCGCATCCATTAATATTTTCTGGTATATACAAATGAGATTTTTTTTAGTATGATTGTTGAATTTTTCGTCTCGTTCTATAGTTTTGTTTGCTTTGAATTATTACTCGCTTTTCTTCAAAATCTGATTTTTTAGGGAAAGGAAGGATTAAATAGATGCTTTCGTCTTGTTTATTGTGTTTTTTAAGATGTTTTTTTTTTTTACTGATTCTTGATTTTTTATTTGGTCAAGGATTTTTTTTTTGGTCTGGTTAAGATATTGTGTTTGAAATTCTCACTTCTCAATTTTCTAATTTTTAAACAATGAAGACACTTTTTTCTTTGCTATATATGATTACTCAGTTTGAAAAATCTGAACGTCTAATTCAATGTTCCTATATATTAATTTCAGTTATTATTTATTAATTTTTCCATCTTTAAAAAATTAAATGATATTAATTTTCTTATTTCTCGTTACGTGAGAAATAATATAGCAAGGCTCTTTTTCTTTATTGAACAACCTTTTTTTGAATTCTGTTTGTTATTTTAGTATTAAAATGACGATATTTTCTCAGTCATTTTATTAGAAATTGGAAATCATTTTACAATTTATTCCTATAAAATGGATAGTTTTTCTGTTTTAAAGCAGACGTCTCCTTCATTCAGGAGAAAAAATAGTCGAAGTTTACTGTATTGTAGCACTGGCAACCACAAAGGGAATAATATGTGAAAATTACCGAATGAAGGTCAGCTGGATATTGTTTTTTAAAGTATAGTAATGAAAAATTTAATTAAAAAAACAAATCATATATATATACAGTGTTATTTTCTTTTCATTAACATCAATTGCCATCTGTTCAATTAAATTGCTTAACCAGATTGAGATAACTAATTTTCTAATTTGGGCTATCAATTTCTTTAAGAACAATTAAGGAAAAAACATGTCTTAATTCTTAAATTCTCACCGGCATTCTATGTATAAAGCACTCTAAAACCTTATGTATTATTGAATTATTCCTTCTTTTTTATTTCCTTACTTATAATGAAGAATTAGGACCTTTTTTTTCGTCCCTTTGAACTAATATTTGATGCCTACAATCCACCCTATACACTTTTTTTCTTTCTTTTGTTCCTTTTCCAGTTTATGATGATTATCAAAGCTTGTAATGACTTTCCGGGCATTTCTTTTTTCAAAATATCAATTATCATTGCCTCAGATAATTATTTTCGTTATAAAAATATAGCTACTTTTATACCGGGAAAAGAGTTTATCTGAACTATTATGAAATTATTATAGAAAATCATTAACAAATCTGTTCAAATCAAAAGATATAGCAACATTTTGCGACTAACTTTAAAATATCCTAATATTTAAGTCCACTTTAAAAAATAATTACATGATGATAGCACTATCTAAAAGAATGTGTTTTTTCATTTATTATTTTATCTATGTACTACGTTTGCTTAAAGATGATATTATATACCCCATTTACATTGATAATATACAACTTGCCCGTTTTGTAGTTCCCGTATTCAATAAAATTGAAGTTAAGAAAGTGAATCAAATTCTGAAATTCTCTCGTATATTATTGGATCTACAATTGTCTGTGTTTTACAAATGTGTGCTGGTTTACTTCAATTATTGTTGTTCATGACTCAGATACTACTTTTCAATACCCTATTTTCCTGTGTATAGCAAATAATACCTCAATTTTCGTCGACGTCGTTTATTGTAAGTTCCTTTTCTTATCAATCTGTCTCGGTTTTTATGGTTGTTTTGGATTTCGTCGACTTCTGAAAGTCATCTCGCTGAAAATTTTTCCTCTCCTGGTTTGGAAAGTTTATTTTTGGTTACAGTGTGTCAGGGTCACTAAATTTTAAATTTATGTTTATTTAAATTCATTCTTTAATTTGTTTTTATATATTTCCTGTATGGCAACCAAAAATATAAAAGTTGTTTCTTTGGTTGTTTTTTGTGGATTGGCAACGGAAACAAAAAACGAAGAGAGGAGAATAAAGATGGCGATGTGATTGTTTAGAATTGTGTGTGATTTAAAAAGGAAAGTTTTAATGTTGAAAGTTGTGAGTTGAAAGAAATGTTTAATAAAGAAGATTATTTTTTTAAAGCTTGAACTTTATTTGCCTACATGTAAGCCACGACATAAATGCGCGGGAATAACCCAACGGATTTCGAACGAATTTGAAGAATTGAGCTTTGAGAGGATTTCGAGAATTTGAAGAATTCCAAGATTTCTAATATTTTGACTCTGGTGAAGAGTAAGCTATTTTTATTATTATAGAGGTTGTTGAAAGAAAGTATATAATTTATATTATTAATTGAAGGTTATTTAGAAGAGTTGATTTAGAAATGGCGTTTTTAGGAAGATCAAAGAAGGTAGATTTGCAGTTGTTGGCGGAGGAATTATTAGAAACTATTACGGAAGGTATGAAAGTTGTTGATTTAAAAAAGATAATACTAGGAAGTACGGAATATGAGGAGGAATTTGTGAAAGAATTATTAGAAAGAATAGTTAATGAAAGAGAGGAAGGAATTAAGCGTCAAAATGAATTAGAAAGGAAGAGACAAGAAAATGAGTTTGAATTGGAAAAGAAGAGACAAGAAAATGAGTTTTTATTAGAAAAGTTGAAGTTAGAGGCATCGTTTGTGAATAGTGGTGTTGGAAGAGAAATGAGTTCTCAAAATGAAAGGATGCAGGAACAAGTTGGATTACAAAGGTTAATGCATAACTTTGATCCCAAAGAAGGTGATACAAGTTTTTATCTAATATTATTTGAAAGACAAGCAGAAAGAGTGCAGATTAAAAAGGAAAATTGGGTAACTAATCTAATTGGACTATTGCCGTTGGAAATGGCGAATTTAATTGCCCGGGAACCTGAAGAAAAAGCAAACGATTATGAGTACGTGAAGAGTATATTATTGAAAAGATTTAAATTGAGCCCGGAAGCATTTAAAATAAAATTTAAAAGTCATTGTAAATCGTCTGAAAATACTTGGCGAGATTTTGGGTTTGAGTTGGCGAATTATTTCAACGAGTGGATAATGGGATTAAAAATTAATGATTTTGAAAGTCTGAAACAACTTGTTATTGTGGAGCAGATGAAGGAATGGGTATCGAGAGATATTCAACAACATTTTATTGATTATTGGAGTAAAATTATTACAGTTGATGCTCTTTCTGAGAAGTTAGATGAATATGAAAATGCAAGGCAATATAATAAAGCCTCTTTGTATCCATCGTATGGAAATTTCCGTCAAGAAAAACAAAGCTATTTTAATAAAAGAAATCATATCGTTGGTGAAGAATATAGACAAGAGTCGAGTAATCACAGGAGATTTGATAAGCGAAATTCTTTCAAAAACCCAGTTACGTGCTTCAACTGTGGGCGAGCAGGACATTTGGCCAGATTTTGTCGGGATAAGAAAGAAGGGAGAGGACGGACTGAGGGTAAAGTGGCGGAAGTCAAAGTTATTGAAGAAAAAGAGAGCGAAAGCAAAGTAGTTACTGCGAGATTCAACGGTGAGGTTGTAATGGAAAATCAGAAAGGGGTTGCTGTTCAGCCAAAGATGTCTGATCTTAAAATAGTAAAAATTTCATATGGAGGAACTGAGTACGAAGCTATTGTAGATTCAGGAGCACAAATAAGTGTGTTTAGAAGCAGTGTGGTGGGTAAAGAAGTAGATTCTAAAGGATACATAATGCTGCAACCTGCGTTTGATACGTGTTTAAAGGCTGAACTAAAAGAAGTGGAAATTGGATTAGTGACGAATTTGTATATTACACCTGTAATTAAGACGATAGTGGCAACTCTGGATGGACTAAATGCTGACATATTATTGGATATGGAAACGTATGAAGCATTGAAGAAACAAAAGAGATTGTACAATCCAACTGTCACAGTTGCTGTGAACTTAAGATCAGATGCTCAAAATGAAGCAGTGAATGTGAGTGTGAATAATAAAATGGAAGAAGGGGAGCCGATAATAGGGAAGTATGATGCTGAAGAGAATAACAGAAATAAATCAGAGATCTTTAAGAATCAACAAAGGAGGTGCAATACTCTTCAAGAAGCATGGAGATTGGCTAAGAAAAACAAAGGAGATGTGTTGGAGGATAATATGCTATACCATGAAGAGATTATGTGTGGAAATAAGGTAAGACAGCTAGTAATTCCTGAAATTAGAAAGAACAAGATACTAGAAATTGCACATGAATCAGTATTTGGAGCACATTTAGGAGCTCGGAAAACAATTCAGAGGATCAAATTCTCATTCTATTGGCCGGGTATGAGCAAGGAGATTAGAGCATATTGTAGTTACTGTCATGGTTGTCAATGCAGAAAAGTAAATCGTTCAGTTGATAAGATTCCAATAACACCTGTATGTCGTCCCGAACTACCAATCCAAGTGGTAAATGTAGATCTAATAGGTCCTGTAGAACCAATATCATCACAGGGACATAAGTATATTCTGTGTTTGATGGATCAACATTCTAGATGGCCAGAAGCAGTCCCTCTAAAATCTTTGACGGCTAAGAATACGTGTGAAGCTCTGCTGGAAATTTTCAGTAGGACCGGAATTCCGGAAGTGATTGTAATGGACAATGCAACTAATTTTACATCAAGTTTAACGCAAGAGTTTTTAACAAATTTAGGAGCTTGTCCACGCTTTTCAACACTGTACCATCCGGAAGGAAATGGTTTAATTGAGAGATGGAACCAAACTTTTAAGAATATGCTGCATCACACTATCAGAGAGGAAGGAAGAAGTTGGCATAGACAAACACCATTTTTGCTATGGGCTTATAGAGAAGTTCCAAATGCAACGACAGGTGTTCCACCTTTTCTGCTGATGTATGGAAGAGAGCCAAAAGGTCCGCTGCCGATATTAAAATCAGCTTGGACTGGTGAGATATTATTACCTCTAAACCTGAAAGGATCAGTAGAGAATTATTTGAAGGAGTTAAGAGGAAAGTTAGAGGTAGCAACAAGAAAAGCAAAATTGACAAGTGAGGTACAACAAAGTAAGTACGCTGAATATTACAATATTATAAAGAAACCTCGAGAATTTATACCTGGAGAAGTGCTTGTATTAATACCGGACTCAACCAATAAACTTTATGCTAGATGGATAGGTCCTGTTGAAGTTGTGAGGAGAGTAAAACCAAATTCCTACTATTTGAGGATGCCTGAAGGGAATTTAAGATTGCTCCATGTAAACAAGATGAGGGAATACAAAGCAAGAATTCAGACTGTTGGAGTGGTTTATGATATTGATGAGGAATTAGGTGAGATATACGAGACACCAAAACTTTCAATAGCTGAGAGAAATGATAAAGCATTAGAAAGAGTGAATGTTGAATACCTAACCGAGACACAACAAAAGCAGTTGAAGGATTTACTATATCGATACAAAACGTTGTTTTCTGGAAGAATTAAACGAGCTAAAGTTGGGGAGCATGTGATAAAGTTAAAAGCTGGAGAGGAAACCATGAAACCCAAAACTTATAAGATACCGGAGAAATTGAAAAGAGAAGTGGATGCACAAATAGATGAATTATTAGAGTTAGGATTAATTGAACATGTAGTAAGTGAAATAGCACACCCAGTAGTATGTGTTCATATGAAAGATGGAACCATAAGGTTATGCATAGATTCCAGAAGTTTAAATGCACTGACTGTACCTGATGCATATCCGATGCAGAATATGATGGAGTTGAATTTCTTAGTAGGGAAGAAAAAATTTATAACGGTGCTAGATATGTTGAAGGGGGATTGGGCCAATGGAAGAAAGCAGCAAACATTTAACAGCTTTCCGAACTCACCGAGGTCAGTATCAATGGAATGTATTACCGTTTGGATTAAGGAACGCTGCTGCAACTTATCAAAGAGCCATGTCTAAAATGGTCCAACCTATATCTGACTTTGCTTGTGATTACATTGATGATTTAGCAGTATTTTCTGATACGTGGGAGGAGCATATGAAACATTTGGAAGAAGTTTTCAAAAGATTGGAGTATTTTAATTTCTCAGTAAATTTGGACAAGTGTGATTTTGCAAGACAGAAAGTTAAATACTTGGGACATGTAGTTGGTTCAGGTAGGCACGCACCTGATGAAGAAAGAATAAAGGCGATTCAAAACTTAAAATCTCCCAAGACAAAGAAAGAACTGAGGAGTGCATTAGGATTATGCAATTTTTACAGGCAATATATTCCAAACTTTGCAAAAACTGCTTTACCATTAACAGAACTAACTAAGAAGAAAGTGCCGAATGAAATTCCATGGAGTAAAGAGGCTGAAAAAGCATTCAACGAGTTGAAGACTGCATTGTGTGGAATTACAGAATTAAAAGTTCCTGATATAGAGAAACCATAATACTTTCACACGGATGCCTCGCAGACAGCAGTGGGGTGTTGTCTAGGCCAAATGGATGAAGAAAACAATGTTCATCCAATAGCTTTTGGAAGCCAGAAACTGAGTCCAACACAACAGAAGTGGTCTACAATCGAGCGAGAAGCGTATGCTATTATTTGGGTTTTGAAGAGATTTGAAACTTTACTTTGCGGAGCTAAAATCTTCTTGCTAACCGATCATAATCCGCTAGTGTTTCTTACGAATGCTGTGCCCCAATGTCCAAGATTGCAGAGATGGGCGTTAGCCATTCAACGCCATGACATCGAGGCAAGTCACATAAAAGGGTCAAAACTAAGCAATGCAGATGCGCTATCTCGACTGTAAATAGAAGAAGACGAATTAGAACTTTATAGAGAATTTAAGAATTTTTGGAACTTTAAGATTATTTATTAGTACGGAAAGTCTATTGATAAGTGTAAATGATGTGACCCTTATTATTTTTTTGCCATATTAAATCTTTGGATTTAAAATGACTCTAGGGGAAAGGTGTCAGGGTCACTAAATTTTAAATTTATGTTTATTTAAATTCATTCTTTAATTTGTTTTTATATATTTCCTGTATGGCAACCAAAAATATAAAAGTTGTTTCTTTGGTTGTTTTTGTGGATTGGCAACGGAAACAAAAAACGAAGAGAAGAGAATAAAGATGGCGATGTGATTGTTTAGAATTGTGTGTGATTTAAAAAGGAAAGTTTTAATTTTGAAAGTTGTGAGTTGAAAGAAATGTTTAATAAAGAAGATTATTTTTTTAAAGCTTGAACTTTATTTGCCTACATGTAAGCCACGACACAGTGAAATGTTTGCTTCCTAATACTGCACCCTTCATCCAGTTCTGTATTAGTGTGTCATTTCAGATTTCAAGAAATCGCTCACAAAACATTGTATCAAGTCTTAGAACAGAACCAATTTTTACCCGAACTCTCTTAAGGGCCTTTTATTATTTTGAAATGCATTAGCCTCATTGTAAAGCTTTGTCATAATGCGATCGCTTTTCGATAATAATAATAATATTTACATCTTTCTCACTGTCTTCCACACGAAAAGAAAAGCCTCCAAAAAGATAAAATGTTAAAGTTAAATATTTTTTTTTCTTTCCATTGATATTTCTATGAATCTGTAATACTGTTTTCCAGTGCTGTTATTCTCATACTGAAATGTTGAGAATAACAGCACTGACAACGATATCTTTATTAGATTTCGAAGTGGATTATCCTTTTGGAGTATTGAACCTCCAGTACAATGCGAATGAAATTAAGTTGGGAAATTTGCTGTTTATATATATATATATATATATATATATATATATATATATATATATATGTGTGTGTGTGTGTGTGTGTGTGTGTTTATTTTTCTATGTTGTCATTGTTGCCAGCACTGTTCAATGTCAACTGTTTTTGTTGTCAGCGTTCTATTTTTACTGTACAATAAAGCAGAGCTATTCGACAATGCGCTTTTTGAACTTTTTATCATATACCCACTGAAGGTCTTTTCCTTAACAATATCCTTCTAAAAATAATTTCTTACTGTTTTTGGCAGGAATCGTTAGATTTATTTAATGAAAAATATTTTTTGGTATTATTTTGGTGAATCCAGAATGAATTAATTGGATTTGCACTCATTCGTATAAAAAATAATAGCCTCGGTTTCAGATATCTCGATTATTTTTGTATGGATTATCAAAAATTCTTGTTGAAAGCCTTCCGAGCTATCTTCCGAATCTATCTGTTTTGCTTTCATGACATCAGTTAGTATTATTTATACAATTAATATCATTTCAGTGATAAAGCTTTCTTCATGAGTAAATAGCTCTCAAATGATCAATCAAATGTTCGGAAAGCAATGCAAAACTCCTCTGTTTTTTATTTTGAAATATTTTTATATCCTCTAATGAAGAATAAGAAGATTCCAAGATGTTCTCAATTTCGTCTGACACTCAAAGAGCTGGCCAAAATTTTTAAACTCTGTCACGAAACGGAAACAAATTATTCAAAAAATATTAAGATATAATGAAAAGAGGAAGATGAAGAGAAAAAAAAAGTTAAAGAAAAATCGTAAAGAAATTATAATATCGAAACTCTCTCTCTCTCTCAAAAAATAGAAATAATAAAAAAATGCAGCCGTCTTACGGGTTATGTTAATCATGCACCTCACAGACTGCTTTGTTGATGTCAATTAAGTGCTAACCAAGCCCTGGCCGGGTATCTAAAACTCCAATACAGCTGTGCCCTCTCTCTCTCTTACTGAGAAAAACAAAATGAATAAAATAATAATCGTATCTAATATCCGGTATAAAATACCGCCGGGGATGAGGTGAGGGGAAGAAGGAAGGAAGGGACGGCAAAAAGTACACTGAGAAGAAAAGATTAATATGAAAAAAGGATCCGAAAAATAATATAAGCGCTTTAAGGCAAAAAGTGGAAGATGCCAGAAGAAAAAGGGGGAGGAGGGGTTGGCGGAGAGAGGAGAGAAAAAGTAATTTTAAGGCGTCCAAATTTAATAAGAAGAGGCGTCGGCAGGGTTTTGGCGCCGCAGTCTTTTGCATTTCGCTGTGCTCCTCTCTTTGGATACAGAGCGAGAGAGCGAGGAGGACATTATTACATCGGCATATGCTGTCTTTTTCTCTTCCTAAACTGGAAGAGGTTAGGACGTCTGTGTGAGACTCGGAGAGGAGGAAAGTCATAAGAAAAGCTTCGCCTTCTCTCTCTCTCCCTCTCCCTCTCAGTGTTTATTTAGAAATTTTTGTTCTTCTTTGGAGGGGAATTTATACAAATTATGAGAGAATGATTGTTGGATTATCTGGCTTGTCTATCGGAATGAGAGCGCTCTTAATTAGTGAGTGAGATTTAAAAAGGAATCTGTGCTGTGTATATATTAAGGTTTCGATATGGAATTTTATATCTTTCGGATAGAATGTCATTTAAAAAAAATTTTTCTTGCTTGAAAAGAGCTAATAGTTTAGCTCTTAAAGCTATTGTTTATTTTATAAATTAAACCATCGGTTTCTGGAGATTTTCGTTTGGTACTTTATTTTTGTATAATTTTTATTGTGAATTTTCGATAAACTTGTTTGGGTTTGAATAAGCACAATTTCAAGATCCGATTCTGCAAATAATCATACTATAATTCTAAATTCAGTCTAATGAATGCTGTATTAAGTATATATTAAATGCCATTATGTTGGAAGGATATGTTATTGTAGTGTCTTTTGGATGAAATTCTTTGAATTTGAGCTAATAAATTCGAGATCCGATTCTATCAATATCTTACCATTAATTTCCCTAAATTCAGTTTGATGAATGTGGGCTTATTCTTGCTTTGTATTTTCTTGTAGAAATGATGTGGAAACTTGAAGGTTAATCTGATGAATCCTTGACTGACTTTAACTAAGAACGATATTATGATGGAATGATATGGGAATTTAAAAGTTAATGACATGAATGCTGGACTG
>JAOUZG010040215.1:3649823-3671527 GCA_026289955.1 Argiope argentata
TGGAATGATATGGGAATTTAAAAGTTAATGACATGAATGCTGGACTGGTTTTACATTAAATGACATTATGTTGGAATAGCATAGGGATTTATAAGTTAATCTGATGAATGTTAGACTGGTTTTACATTAAATGACTTTATGTTGGAATAACATAGGGATTTAAAAGTTAATTTTATGAAGGATGTATCATTATTTATTAAACGACATGTTGGGATTATATGAGGATTTAAAAAGATTTTTTGGTGAATGTATTTACTAGCTGTAATAGTTGAACCCTATTAAGCTATTGAAAATCAATCTGTTAAGTGCTGAATGGATTTTCCATTAAATCCTCCCATTCTGAAAATATCTGCGAGTTTGAAAGTGGGTTATCGTTTTATGTACCAGTCTTTAATCGTTTCACCCAGAGTACAAAACTGAAGAACTGTTTTCCTGTATTTTAGGGCAATGATGATCCCATGGTCGAGATTTGGCTTTGTGATTTGATAGACGAAGGTTCAGGAACCGATTTCTTACAAAAGTTTTTACCAACCCTGTCATATTCTGCCTTTTTCCTCTTTCTTATTTTCGATTTTACTCTTGCCTTTGTTTAAAGGGAATGTTTTTCTATTGCTGTGGAGTTGAAGATTGGATTGCAAGTTGCCAATTCAGAATGACGAAGTATTTCCTAAACATTCCTTCAGTAATTGGGCTACATTCCTTATATAGTAATAATAGTATCTGATTAAATTAATCAATGCTATTTACTGTAAAGTGTTAAATAATGTTAAATTTAAAAAAAGCAAACATTAGATAAAGTTAACTTTTACCAAGACTTTTATTACTCATCCTTCTTCTTCTACACCAAATCCAGTTCGAGAAATCATTACATTGGTAATAATTAAATCTTAAGTTAAAATAGGTACTTAGACCATCGATGCCAACTATCACCAAAGGTTTAGTAACTCATTGGCGAAAGATTCATATTTGGTGATAGACCGTCGACGTCAACGAAACCAACAAAATAGCAATCCACAGTTAAGGTATGGAAAGTTTTTTTTTTAAGTAATGGGGTTTTTTTTTTGCCATTATTGGCGGTTTAGCGACTCAGTGGAGGCACCTTCAAACTTGGCGATAAAGATCGACGGTATAATACGTAAATACTTTAAAACATTCAGTGTAATTTGCTTTTTTGTTTAAAAAAATATTTTTTTTTCAAACAAATAGCTTAGAATCTGAGAAAAATTTGAGAATCTAATAAAATTTGAGAAGTTATAAATAAAAAATTATATCGAGAGTTTTTTTTATAAGAAAAAAGATATTTAAACTAAATTTTTCTTCCCAAAATAGGAAACAAATCAAATAAATATTAAGAAAAAAATAATTTTAAAATTTAACAAAAAAAGTAAATGAAACGATGAATAGTAGTGAACAGCATGTTGGAAAAAAAATATTTCTCCCGTGTTACGCTAGAGTGAGGGACGGCTGTAAAATGGTGGGAATCATACTAAGTAAAAATTAATGAAATTTATTGATATCTACCTCTCATAATTGGAATTTAAAAGTATCAAAAGTGTTGATAATTGATTGTTTCTCAATATGTTTTTTAATTTAAAATTTCTTTTAGTATGCTTTTAAATCATTGAATATTAAGTTTTCAATTTTTTAAAATAATAAAATTTATTTTATGATAAGCGTTTGATGATTCCCGCATATTCCTTGTAAAGTATATAAAAATATTGTGATAACTTTAATATACAATTTTAACTCCCAATCTTCACACATTATTTGTTGGATGGATTATAGCATATCAAACGGTACTTTAGGTATAAAAATTATGCATATAACTTTTTTTGCTGACGGTGTGACATTACAAAACTTAACTCCAAAAATAAAACAACTTTTGTTAACAAAAACAAATGACAAGAATAGAAAAAAGTAATACAAAATTAGATATATCTTTTTAAAAAAACACGTCAGCTTTAAGAGATATTTAAAGTCAGTCAGCCTCTTGTGTGTGATTTTACTTTTACTTCTCTAGAGATAACATAATGAAGTTTGATTTATGAACGAACTTGGGCATAACATACTTAACCCCCTAACATGCCAAAATAAAAAAACACCCAACTCGAAAGACTGAAATATATATTTTCAAAAATACAGTTGAGAAAGATTTGATAAAATTTAGCGATGAATTGTCTATACGCGATCCTGGTGAAAAGTCAACTTTAGGTAGTTAATATTGGTAAACAAAATATTCAATGGCGCGAAAGTTAAAAAGAAAAAAAAACTAATTTGAAATTGCTTATTCATTATTTGCTAAGTGTTAAAACGAAAAATAATTCCCAGAGGCCGAATTTTCTATTTAGAGACATTAAAATAACTTGGTGCTTTTCTGAAAATTTGTTATAATGAGGGAAACTGGGAAAGATTAAAATATATTTTCTTTACTATGGCTAAAATATATTGTTGATCGTGAAGTTGGACAAAAAAAAAGGTTCAGAAAATGGTGAGTTTTTTTGCCAATTCCTAACAGAAATATTATTAATACTGATCATACAAAAATGCACAATTTTAATTTTAAAAAAAGAAAAGAAAAGTGAAATTTTTTTATAATGCACAAATGGCAATGATGGCATAGTAGCAAAGCGTTTGTTTCAGGATCAGAACCGATTCCACCGAAGAGTTTCTGAATACATTTCTGCTACAAGCAAATTCCTCAAAAATGCAATGTCCTGCCGAATGATATGAGGAAATGTAAAGACTTGGAAAGGAATTGTAGCTTACGTATCTTCTTTATCATTTAAGGAGAGATCAAAGCAGTTCCGACGTAGATTTAGGATATGATGTTTAAATAATTTGAATAGCAGAAGAGTTTTAACCCTCTGCAGTCCGGAAAATAATTAGATGTAAAATTATTCACCTAATACAAAGACTTGTTTATTGCTAGGAAAAATAAATATATATAGTTCTTTTAAGTCGAATTTCTTTGATAAATTTATCTATATCTGTTAACCATTATGTAGGCATTTTTAACAATTAAATTTGAAAAATAAATAAATAAAACGTCAAAATGATGCACAGTCTTGAATGTCGAGTCACACTCGACATCGGACCGCAAAGGTTGAAGACTTAATTTAAATTTTCATTTTTTATTTCAAGCAAAAATGTAGTTATAGGTTTCAATTGATAAAGAGTATGAAAAAATGTTAAAAAAAAATTGAATCCTTTATTAAGCTGAAAGAGAATTCAGATTGTTCTCAACACTTCTTAACGGATTTTATAAAAAAAAAATGTCTGTTTATAAAACAAAATGGAAAATTTCTTAGTGAATGACCTTTATATACCCATATATTTAATACAACTTATTTCGGAATATTAAAAAAATATGAGGCTAGAAATTGAATTTTTATCACGTGAGAACATGAAGTTGTTTTCGTTAGAGTTTTTTGAATAATTGAAGCTCGAAATTGAGTAGGCAATGAACAAAGCATAAATGGCACTTTCATCAGCATCTTTTAATCACATGTATTTTTTCCCTGCTTTTACCATTATTGCATGATTATCATGTATGCTTCTTTGAAAAAAGAAGCGTTTTTAAAATGTTGAGCTGTTTATACCAGTACTGCTTTTTCAAGAGGTTAAAATGACTTAATGACTTAAAACAATTGACATAGGATGACTTAAAAAATAATAATGTTCTGACATGATAACTTGAAATCTGCGTTCACAGAATTCATTTTAAAAAAACTTTTTTTATTTGAAAATTTATGAATGATTGAACATTGGAAAATTCTTTAAATAAATCTATATGCGATAATATCTCCAAAGATATTCGTTAAAAAAGATTAGTGAGGGATTTAGTAAATGGAGTACATTTATTTCTCATAAGAATGAATTTTTCAATGGTAAGTATATATTTTACAAATTAAAAATACAGTGCGCGTTTTCCTCATGATCTGGGCATCTCAGGTTTGAATTCCAGTTGGGGCATGGTTGTTCTTCTGTGTTCTATCTGTAAAGCGTATCAATGTGCCCTCCCCCGTAAAAATTGGCTGTGCAAGCGAATGTGATGAGTGTGTAGCTAAGTCGTACTCTTTGCCCTTATTGGCGCTACTTCAAACAAGAGACGCTCATTCAGCTAAAATCCGCTGATGCATCAGCGGGCTTGTCCATGGAGAGTGCCACTAGTAACAACAACAAAAATACAGTTTTTAATAATAATTTATCTCATTTCGAAAATATAGATATTTATTACCAATTAGAGTTGATTTTCTATAGAACTTCGAAATATTTCTGGGAAGTATCATGATTTAAATTTCAATTCTCACTTGTCGGAAAAATCATATTAACTGTTGTATAATAATAATTTAGAAGAATTTATTTCAATTTCTTTGTAATGTTAACATAATCAAGATTAATATAATGAAAAAAATTTCAACAAATATTTATTATTATGTTTCATTTTCATTGGAAGCATCTTCTAAAAAAATATAGAATTTTGAAATTCTGGATGGACAAAAGATAGATCATAGTGATGGAAAGCTGTGATTAATTTCGCCATTTTTGTCACTTATTAACATATTTAAATCTCTTTCATATTTAAATAATGATAATCTTCTTTTTATCCTGGCATATCAAAAATGAAATATCTCCCCCAGACAAACCAATAATTGCACCTAAAACCTTCTAATGATTAATCTACTTCTAAGTATTCTTCTTTAACTAAACATATTTTCCATTGTGACTTTTATTGCTGCAATGGTTCAGAAGAATCTTGTTTTTGAATATCAGCTAAAAATCAAATCTCATTTTTTCTCTATTTTCTCACTGTTTCAAACAGACAATTTTTTCTTCCTAGTACACTTAGTATAAAGAAAGTATAATAAACATTTAAAAAATCGAATTCAAGATCTTGATAAATCTCCATGTTTTAGACCCTCTCGAGTCTGAAAAGCACATATTTAGAAAATGTCCGTCCATCTGCCTGTGACAAAGATAACTCAAAAACACTTTGAGCTGAACTATTGAAATTTGGTGTTGGATATTTACGCCAAATTTTTAGATATGTAATAAAATTTATGCAAAATCCATTCAGCGGAAATCCAGTTGTTCAGATATAAGTTAACACAATAATTACAAAATTGAGAGAGCTAGATATATGAAATTTGGTAAACAGATTTAACACCTACAATGTAGACACCTATCGAATTTTAAGTTAAATCCAACTAAGGTTTGACTGTCTGTCGATCTGTACTTTCAGAAGTTTGTAAATGTAAGGATTTAAAGATATAAAATTTGATGTTTGATTTTGTGACTACAAGGTTAGTTTTGTTTCAAACTTTTTTTTCTATCGATTAAACGCTTCTAAAACACAAATTATATTTTTGGATTCTTTAGCACGTACCAGGGATTAAGTGCCAAAGGAATTTTCCAAGAATGACGCAATAGATTCAATAAAATAAGTAAATTCCGGCCTTGTAACTATTGTGCGTCAATGTTATAAGTCATTCTCTGGCATGAAAAATTATTGGGGTATATGCCAGAAAGTTTTGGGGTGATTATTGTCGCCAGTTGAAGGTAGTTTTGAACGATTTGAACATAAAAAACTGTCCAATTTTGGTCAGGTACTAACTATCATGAAATGATTTATTGCTCATTTGAATAATACAATAATTCTGAAATAGTTATTATACAGTCCATGTTTTTTTCTAGTCAAAAGATAAAACATAAATTATCTTGCGCTGATTGAAACATCGACAATTGAAATTATTGAACTTTTACTGACACCAGGTTCTTAAAACATCGAGAGAGGAAATATTATTTTAGACTGAAGGATACATCAATGGAAAAATCGCTATCATAGAAGAACGCTCAATTAACATATCACTTTTTTATTTTTATTTTCCTACTGAATTGAAACTTCTGCACCGCTTAAGGCATAATATTTACTGAAGTTATGCTTTATCTTAGCTTGTTGTAAAATCTTAAATTTCTGCTAAAGAGCCATTACCAATTTTAAGAAACATTTCACATATTTTCATAGTTGTTATTTTTTAAATGTAATACAATCACTGAGGTAGCACCATAGCATAGGAGTAGCATGTTTTCTCCGTTATCTGCGCTTCCCGGGTTCGAGCCCAGTTCGGGCATGGTTGTTCAACTGTGTTCGATCTCTAAAGTGTATGAATCTGTCCCCACCACCTGTAAAAAGGGGCTGTACAAGCAAACGTGAGGAATGAGTGCTCTTGGCCTTAATTGGCTCTACTTTAAAACAAGATATGCTCATTTGGCTTAAAATCGCTGAAGCATCAGCAAGCTTGTCCTGGGCAAGCGTCACTAGAAACAATAATATCAGCAAAATCACTGTACACTTAAAGGACTAGGCACTTTACTTCTTATAAAAAATGACAAACAGTTGCAGTACTTTTTGAAAAAATCTTTGAACAAACTTAAGTTTGAAGCCGCACTCTATCATTAAAACAGGTCTATAGAATGACACACTAATTTAAAAGTTTGATTTATTAAGATAAAATTTCTTATGCTCTTTGTATGACTTTATCAGTTATTTTTGCACACTTTTCTCAATTAAATTCCTTGGAAGGTTGATATTCTGTGCTTTAAATTTTAATGTGTCGAGTAGGAACTATGAGTATATACCTTTTTATAACAAACTCAGCATCATATGAAACTGAGGAATTCTATGCTTCATTAATTGAAGTTCTAAGCTAATTCATAATGATTGCTCTGCTTACAAATTACTATTTCTTCTTTGTAAATAGCGATGCAATTTTTCAAAAAATGTCCAAAATACAAAAGAAAATTTAAAATTTTGTCTAAATAATAATAACTATAGTGCTTTTACTTATTATTAGTCATAAGCCCAATATCCAAGCGGTGATACCTTTTTCTGGTGGGTCGTGGGGGCGAGGTGGTAAAGTCTCTGCTCGTGAGCCGTAGGATTTCAAGTTCGAAACCAATACCATCAAAGAGCGGTCGTGTAAGTGGTTTAGTTGAATATTAAATCTGCCGGGGTCAAACGTCCTGCCCCAGGTGTGATGTGGCTTGATGAGGGAGGTGCCAGCTCAGGTGTCGTCTTCATCATCTGTCGGCAGTTCAAAATTACGAGGTCCATCCCAAAATGACCATAGTGTTGCTTTTCAACGGGACATTAATATAATTAAACGAAAAACTAAAACTCCATTCTTTCTTTGTTAATTTATCCTTGCAGCCTAAGCCAACAAAATCTTCGAAATTACACCATAAGATGAGAGTATAGCAAAAAATGTTGAAGATACATAGAGGCACATGTCAAAGCTATAAAGTTTACATTTTGCATATTTAATTAAAGTTTCTGCTGACTTTTGTTTAGTAGATTGAAAATGCTAAAAATGCGACCAAAGAATGTGCAGGTATCAATGATCACAAACATGTCCCACAATACTACGTGTCCATCTGATAGAAGATAGCTACATTAAGCAAATATTCGCAACGTAGAAAAAGTTATTAACTTCCTTTTATACTCTGTATCCATTAAAACCGTTTTACACACATTTAGAATGGCGAAAACTATTTCCAGAAACATGGTCTCCAGCTATAATATAACTACCAAGGGCTACACTATTAGAGTATGATCTGGGGGCAAACAACAAAGTCTGTAAATAGATCAAGATACAAAAAAAATGCCAAAATAGTTTTTAAAAAGTTATAAGGAGACTTTGATTTAAAACGGGAAGGTACTTTGAAAGAATAGTTATAATAATTTTTGCTAAGAACAAAATTTATTAACAACGTATTTCCCTCTTCGTAATTTCCAACCCCGGAAAGAATTAAAAAAAAAATTAAATAAATAGTTATGCAAATACTTTTATTTTCGATGTTCTAAATGCTGTCCACCATCGGGTCGACGTCTTTTGTTCAAAAGATTATGTTTTCTCTTGTCACGTGATGTTACGTCACATGTTTGTGGCAGTAGATTTTGCCTTTCAAATTAATGAGGGGTTGAAGGACTTTTAGCAGTCATCCTTTATATTGACCTTCCACTTGCTGGAATATTCTCTTTCAGAAGGATCAAGGAATGTTCTAAAACAAGACGTTGAACGAGCGCTCATGGGTGTTGAAGGATTTAATTTATTGTGTTCAAATATACAGACTACAGTTCCTATATTGTGTTTTCTGTCGTTCTTTGGAAGAGAATTAAATTCAGTTGTAATCAGGATAAGCCTTTTCAATTATCATGATTTATGTTTATTACAATTTTTGCAAAAATAGATATTTATTTTAATATACATAACAATATACTTTATTTGCTATAACAATGTCTATATAACAATGAAAAAATTTCTTAATTGCATTTCGAAAAAGGTTTTGGTCAGAGTTTTTATTATATGCCTGTCATAAGAGGTAAATGGCCGGTTTTCTGTCACAGAGATAGCGCGTCTTCCTCTTGTTCTGGGAGTTCTGGATTCGTGTCCCGGTTCGGGCATGGTTGTTCAGTGTTCTATCTGTGAGATGAGTGACTGTACCTCCCCCCCTGTAAAAAGGGGACATGCAAGCGTTTAGTTGTGTGTTTCATCCTCATATGAGCTAGAAGTCATATTTCTGCCCTAGGGTGCTCAGGGGTCCATATCCTCAGAAGCTACTGCACCCCTCTTTCCGTGGTAAAAAGCGGACACGACATCATCATCATTATCATCAAGAGGTAAATGGAATTACTGAGAATTAACAATTATAAGAGAACTAATTTATTCTTCCCTACTCTTTATCAGAATGAATGTTAATTTTTCTTGTCGTTAAATATGAAGAAGTTTTAAAATTTGAAAAATATTTTTATTTTCTTGATAAAATGAACAAAAATTTTGAATTTATTCCAATTGATTTTAAGAATAGAAAATGCTTTAATTCGTCGAAATCACATTAAGTTTGAGAATTGATTTATAAATTTTTTAACATTTAGTCATTTCTCATTTTTTTTTTGTAACGCATGAAATTATATTATTTCTCCAAACTCTCCAGAATGAGGTTGGTTTATTATAATTCTCAAATATGTACATTCCTTATTCCCGACTCTTGGGGGTATAATATAAATGAAAAACTAGTCGAAATGTAACATTTTATTTTAATGCAACTTAATCTTATTATTGATTGATTATATTATTGATTTTAATTAAACTTTCTCTTAAAATTACAGCTTAGTATATTTTAATCTTTTTTGAACTATGCTTTGAAAGTTTAAAAAACAATCTAATAACAATTAGAAACATATATTTTCAAATGTGCTATGTCAGGTCGCTTACCACAAACAGCATCAAGTAATTGAAGAAATTGTTTGAGTTTCCAAAATATTCATTTTTTTAATTTTTGCATCTTTAATTATGTCTTCAGTGGGCTTTATATTCTCATGTGGAATAAAGAGAGAATATTTCAAATAATATTCTTAAATGGCGAGCATAAAAATAAAGCGCAATACGCAAATAAGTGACTCACGCTAGCTATGCCTATTTTAATTACAAATTCCTTTTTACTATGTATACCAAATTCAGTTTGAATACGTTCTAATTTCGAAATAATTCGTAATAAATTGTTTAAGCATTTATTATATTTAACAATAAATTTTTCTTAACAATTATCTATTTTTGAATCAGAAAACATCTTTTAGAATGAATGTGTATATTATTAATCTAAAAAAAAGATGTGGGGGTCACAATTTTTAAAAGTTTGAGAACTTCTATAGTAAATAACTATAAATATATATTATTAAAATATCTTCAAGATACTCATTTCAAATCATTACCAACTCATTAAAAAGTAACCATTCGGAAAATAAAGCGCAATACGCGAATAAGTGACTTATGCCAGCTCTACCTATTTTAATTACAAATTCCTTTTTACTGTGAATGCCCAATTCAGTTTGAATACGCTTTAATTTTGAAGCAATTCGTAATAATTTGTTTAAACATTTATTATATTTAACAATAAATTTTTCTTAAAAATTATCTATTTTTGAATCAGAAAACATCTTTTAGAATGATTGTGTATATTATTAATGTAAAAAAAAAAAAGATGTGGGGGTCACAATTTCTAAAAGTTTGAGAACTTTTAAAACAAATAACTATAAATAAATGTTACAATAATTCAAAATGTTTTAAGTCACAAATAACTTTAAAATACTCATTTCAAATCATTAAAAAATAATCATTCGGAACTTCAGGTCAAGAAACAATAAATAGATGCGCATAGTGATAAACCAATCATCTTCCACTCCGAACGCATAAAAACTTTAATCTCGGTTTATGTTTCGAAAGGATGACTTTAAAAAATTAAAGAATACTTTCTCGAACGATATAAAATGCAACACACACATAAAAACGCGTGTCGTAAATGCAGTCGCGGTTGCAGAGGCCCCTGCACGATGCGAAACCACGCGGGAATCGGGCAGCAAAGCGCGCATCAAGGGATTGAGAATAATCAAGAGCGGCCACTTCCACCCCCCTTAAATATATCTATATCCATATAAATATACCCTCTTTCCTTTCGTCCACCCCCCTTCCTCTTCTCGTTTTAGCTCTGACATCCTATGCCTCTTATGTGTGATTAATTCCATCCAATTTCATATTCCAGCAGAACACTTGTTTCAGGCGGTCATCAATAAGCACGGCTCAGCGAATCACGGCACGCGGGGCTGTGTGTAGGGGGGCATCTCTCTGACTACCCCTCACCCCCCTCCTCTCTCTCTCTCTCTAGCTTTTTTTTGTCTCTTTCGTTCACTCTCACCGTGCTCTCCATTTAACTTCGATGCCACGAATTCCCGCCCTTGCAAAATAATAATAAAAAAAAATGTATATATATATCCGTTCTTACGCTCCACCCTTCCGTCCCTCCCCCCCCAACCCCGATCTTTCCCGGAAGAAAAGATTTATCATCGGAATGCATGCAGATGAATCCATAGCTTCGAACGTTTAGATTCTTTACTGAGGGGGTGGGGGTGGGGCGATGAAATAAAAAAAATAAATAAATGTGAGAGAGGAGGAAAAAAATCTCCGAAAGAGCAAATAGTCGTGGCGCTACGACTCACACTCATTTGCCTGAGGGAAAAAATGTATAAATATAATAGAAAGGAAAGGGGAAGTGATTTTTATTAGAAGCCATTGGAGAACCCGCATTCTAAAAAAAAAGAACAAAAAAGAAGAAAAGAAATAATAATAATGTGGAACAAAAATGAGGAGGAAACTACAGTTTCTAGAGGCCTGATTGTGATCCCATTAAGAAATGGGCCTTATTATTACAAAGGGATGTTCCCCATTGTGTCTGGAAAAGGGGGGGTTGCTATATTTATAATAAAAAGGGGATGAAATGTTGACTCTCGGATTCTGGGATTTAGTGAGTGCTCATCATCCTGTCAGCTCCCCGCTTCTGTGTACCGGGGTCGTGGAAGGGGCAGTTGATTTACGAGAGCTGCCCCTCAGTGGACAAACGATCCGACCGCAGCACTTCTCTGCGGACAACGTGGTGATCACTCACTTTGAGGACCACTGTTGGTAGTAGAAGAAATGACCGTTGGAGGGCATTATTATTGGACACATAAATGGAAATACTCCTTTCAGATTGTTCAAGTGGAGTAGCAAGAAAGGATTCATTCATTCATAATGCAGCTATTTATGCCTTATTTTTTCTAATAATAAGGCACTCATCTTGGAAAGAATGTTCTTGGAATGAAGTCAATTTTATAAACATTGTATCTTATTAAATCAAATCTTCATTTTCATTCTCAGAAAAATGGATACATCATAGGGAATAAGTATTATATTTTTATTCTTTACAATCTTTGTAACCGATGAAGTGTCTCCTGAATATTATTCATAATAAAACTAAAAGAAGGAAGGGGAGATAATAGGAATAAGTCATCAACTATATAAAGTGCCTTTAAAAATGAGAACAAATTTTAATGATTAAGTTAGCAAAGAATATTTAAAAATATTCCCCATTTCATCATTGCTCAGCTGTTTGAAACATTTCATTTCAGAATTACATGGAGTAAAAGGGTTGGATTTAGGGAATTTCAATTAAATTTAATTTTTAAGCTGGTTTCTCTTTTGAAATAGTGCTATCTTAAAGCTTTTCTTTGGAAATGAAATTATTCACTGTATCTCTGCCGGTCATTAGTATTACAAGAATTCGACCACCTTTAAAGAACAAGCCTTAAAGAACAATTCCGTTCCATGAATTAAATGTTACCATGATTCCTAAGTGTCCTGCAAATGAAAGAAATTTTAATATACATTATGCATTCGCAACACAAATTATGCAAAACCTCAAAATTTTAAAATTATATAAACAAAAACGAGAAATAACCCTTCCACAAGGCCATCATAAAATCAATAAATGAAATGATACTAACTTATTTGACTTCTGCCTTTTTTTAATACCTTACAGCACCTTTTTGTTTATAAAGGGTGTCTTTAAATTAAAGATTTGAATTTCTCACCATTAGTACAGTAAAGTGTTGGCAACCCTATTTAAAAACCATTTGACAGCTGAGAGTTTAGGATTAGTAAAAACGGAGAACTATACGATTGAAAAATCTGTTGACGAAAGATTTGAATGACATAAAAGGTTTTTTATATCTTTCAACAAGGAAAACATGTTCTATAGTGCAATTCTCCCTTTTTTACTAAAACAGAAATATTAATCAAATGGTTTTTTCATTAGGGTTTCCCTTAATTCACTGCATGAATGATGGTAAATTGAAATATTGTGTTTTGGGACACCTTTTATATTTATATTTGACCTGTATTTATCTTTGTTGTGATTGGAAATCAAATTTTGTGAATAGGATCTTTAGTGTTTATATTCCCTAAATTATACTAATTTATTTAAATTACTTAACTTTCATTGTTACGGCTCACACCTGATTTTGGTCCATCTATCTAATTAAAAAACACGTTCTTAACTATCTCTTATCTGCTGTGCAGAAGGGATCATCCCATTAGATAGGAGATATACAGTTAGATAGTGGATGTAAACAATGGGGAAGTCATTCAATAGTCAAGGTGTTAAAAAAAATTCAATTTTCTAACTTTCTCATCTAATATCTTTACTGCGGAAAGTTTGTCAGCATTTAAACTGATGATGATGCTGATGACATGTCCGCTTTACTACAAAAAGAGCGGTGCAGTAGCTTCTGAGGGTACGGACCCCTGAGCACCCGAGGGCAGAAGTCTGACTTTTAACTCATATGAAGATGACTCACACACACGCTTGTACAACCCCATTTTATAGAGGGGAGGCGCATTCACCCACCTCACTGATAGAACACAGAAGAACAACCTAGCGCTGACCGGGAATCGAAACAGGGACGCTCATATCACGAGGAAGACACTCTACCTCAGTAAAAGAACGCTGGTATTTAAACTTATAAAACTTATTATTTATAACGTCCCATACTGCTGTCCCATTAGCTAAGATAATCTAGACTAAAAGGAATGCACAATTTTGCTGTGAATCACTTTTTTTACAGTCATGCAGAGCATTTAATTTTTTTTCTTTGTTTTCAAATTGCGCAAAAGGTTTTACATGTTTATTTGAGCGGGATTGATTTCCACAAAAAAAATCACATATTCGTTATTGATAATAAGATACCACACACAATTTCCATTCCCATGTGGGCAGGCTTTCTGGCACAGTGGTAGCGAGTCTTTCTCGTGTCCTGGGAGTCCCGATTTGGGTATGATTGTTCTTCTGTGTAATATCTGTGAGGTATATGAATGTGCCTCCTTGTAAAAAAGGGCTGTGCAAGCAAATGTGATGAGTGTGTAGCTAAGTCGTACTCTTGGCCCTAGTTGGCGCTACTTCAAAAACAAGAGACGCTCATTTCGGCTTAAATCTGCTGCTGTATCAGCGGGGGGCTTGTCCATAGGCAAGTGCCATAAGTAACAAAAAAAATTCTCATATGGATCTTGGATAAGAATATGATAGCCTTAAGTGCTCACATGTTTATTTTCAGAGTTCTGTACACGAGGGTTGATGGCTTCATTGTACAGGAGAGAAAATTGTAACTTATTTTTTATTAACTGCAAGCTATTGGCGAACAATAATTATGAAAACGATTATGTGCGTGAAAGTTTGCTGTTAATCACTGGAATGGAATTAATAATCAAACTTCAAAAAACCAAATATGTGTTTTGGAACATTTTTTTCTACTAACTGAATTTTTTTGCCAAAATATGCTGTAACTACGTTTGTGCCGCAGTATTACATTTCTTATATTATTTATTTAAATCATTTTGCCTTCGAATTATAGCAATCACATATATGCATTTAAAGCTACAGACGAATGACGGCCAATTCTTTAAGAGATTTGGCTAAAAAAATTGCAAGGGATCTACTTTTTAGAAGTTGTCGTTTTAATGGACAAGCTTGCTGACGCAGTCAGCGATTTTAAACCGAGGGTGCGTCTCTTGTTTTTAAGTAGCGCCAACTATGGCCAAGAGTACGTCTTAGTCGTCACATTAGCTTGCACAGCCCTTTTTTACCAGGGGGGGCACATCTCACAGATAAGACAGATGAAGAACAACCATGTCCCAACCGGGACTCGAACCCAAGACACATGGATCACATGGAAGAAGGGTTGTCCCTGTGCCAGGACGTCGGCTTTTATGTTCGAAAATTGTGGAATAATTTCCATTTACCTAAATTTTGAGTTGTGGAATTACTACACTTACAAGTTCACAAAAGTACAGACAGTTAGTTCATCGTCACCATTGGAAGATGTGATTCCAACTTTGATATGGATCATATTTTTGATACTAAGCCTGTGTATCAAATTTTACCTTAACGTTTTATATTTATCATGCTCGCTTGTCTTCAAACAGACACAATCCCTATTGAGGAATTTCGTTCAAAAATTGAAAGAAATACAAAAATTAAATATTGCGGAATTTTATTCTTCCTGCTGAAAATGTTTTTGAGTTATTGGGCTCACTCGCAGACAGAGAAACGCAGTTTCTAAAACTTGTTTCTTGATTTCATGGAGATTTAAGCATGAAAATTCTTCAAAATCTTGCGTTCATATTTTTTTTTATTTTTACAATATTTTTTATTTGTATATTTCATGACTAAAAAAGTTTAAAAAAAAACTCTTACAAAAGTAAAAATTTCAATTTTATGTAAGGACTTATGTAGCTAACAAATACTTATTTATATTGTACAGAAAGTTTGTTTCTTATGTTCTAATTTGAATTGTGATGGTAATAAATGTCTCAAATGTGATGTGTCCATCCATTTAGAAATTCAACAAGTTGTAAGTCAAAGATCTAACAAATCAGATGTGTCCATCCATTTAGAAATTCAACAAGTTGTAAGTCTAGAATTTCCTATTCAGATGTGACCTTCAATTTAGAGATTTAAAAACTTGTAAGTCAAGGATCTAACGATTCAGATGCGATCTTCTATTTAAAAATTCAACAAGGTGAAAGTCAAGGATCTAACTATTCAGATGTGTCCACCCATTTAGAAATGCAACAAAGTATAAGTCAAGGATATAACTATTCAGATACAATCTTCCATTTAGAAATTCAACAAGGTATGTAAAGAATTTTACTATTCAGATGCTATCATCCATTTATAAATTCATCAAGGCGTAATGCAAAGATCTAACTATTCAGATGTGACCATTCATTTAGAAATTCAACAAGGTGAATGTCAAGAATTTCACTATTCAAAATTAATTATAATACGGAAGTTGTTCCTGAAGTGTATTTGTAACACTATGGCCTTGTAGAAAGTTTACTTTTTTACAAAATTTGCTTTATATTTTTCACCTTCAAAACTAAATATTATTTATGAAGCATGAGAATTTCTACTATTAAAATATAAGAAAATGAAAGAGAGTGGTTAAAAATTTTAATTCAGTGCGTTTATCCTTTCGTCAAAAATTTGCATTTAGATTGAACTACAAAATTCCTCTTAAGTATGTATTTTTCTTTCTAGCACGTTTTTTTAACTGTTTTGCCTAGGTATTTAAATAAAAATATTTGCTGAAAAATCAGTTTAACATTTTTTTATGCTATTTCACAATGTTTGTCCTAAATAGTGGGATAAAATTTCATGAAAACATAAAAATATTCGTCAACTTTTCTACTAACATAAAAACCAATAAATCAGCATTATATATCTTTTACTATTATTTTTCTATTTATTTCAATTATGTCTTGCAGTCCTGTTTATTTCCTTGAGTTTTGAGAGTAAAAGAATTGTTGGAATCTCTTTTTAAAGCATGAAGAATAATTTAATAAATGTAATTGCATTAAAAAGAATACCCATACTAATCGCGGCCCTATGACTCTGTTTTAAGTATTTAGAGGTAGAATATGCTTCAAATTAAAAATAAAAGGCTTTAAATGGTATAAAGATATTTTTATGTTAAATTCATGGGGTCAAATTTTTAAAAAATGTATGAACAAATACATCATATCTTGTAAAATGAAAAATATTGTAAAAAATATTCCTTTGTGACTTTTAATGTATTAAATCATATTTTAACTAATTTATTCTACTATACAATAGGGCATAATATTCTACTACGGAAGTAATTTGTCAGCTTCATTTAATTATCGAAATGCTTAAAAATTCATATAATTTTTATATCTAAATATAAATCTGTCATTGGATTAGTTTTTAATTTATAATTTTAAATATACAATGATTGGTGTATATATGATCTAGGGAAAATCATTTAACTGGTCGACTTCAGAGAGAAAGAAAATGAAAAATAATAAAAACATTTTTGTTGCCTTTTTATTTTTCATCTGAAGAATCGTTTTTATTAGTATATAGGCTACTATACTAAAACTAAAAACAATTTTTATCAGAAACATACAATTAAAAACAATAATTATGGCAACGAAGGAATGTGCTAAAAATTCTTTGTGTAAAATAAAACTTTAAAATAACATAAAAAATAATAAGTTATTATATATTATAAGTTATAATAATTATAACTTATTCATAATAATTATAACTAAAACTTATTTATAATTTATTTTGTGAAAAGTACAAAAAAATTCGTTTTATATTATTTATTGTGGTTTAAATTCTTTTTTATATTATTTTAATAGTCTCCCAGTTTTTATTTGTTTGCTTTCATTTCGAGAATTTTGAATAAAAATTTATCTTTTTTTTTTCAAAAACAAATAAAAAAATATTTTTTTAATATTTTCTCATCATTAATGATTATTTTCAATTACTTAGTCTTTAATGCATTTCATAATTCGTTATTATAACAATAACCGTGTCTTATATTTTTTCAAACTCATAACCAGACACTTTTATTGAATAAAAAGTTAATAAAAATGAATAAGTTTATATCTGGTTTAACATCTAAAATTATAAAAATATTCCCTCAACTACAGGATAATACAAACCAGGTCAAAATCTCAGAACTCTAGAGTGAAAAAAATCATTCACAAAATTACAAGAAAAAGAAAATTTTCAACACAAAAGATTCTAAATTTCATAGAATTTAACGAATCAACGTAAAAAGAATAAACCATTGACACATGTGGTAATTTCTGAAATGATTGTTTAAACAACTCTAAATGAGACCCTAATTAATGTTAATAAATATATTAATTCTCAGATTATTGAAAAACTCCTTATTTCTCATAATAAATTAAAAGGGAATGGGAGGTGCTTTCTTCCTCTATTTAACTCGGACACTATCGATAAATTAGTGAATGGCTTTCACGGTTTTGATGAATAGTAATTACTAAAATATAGATCTATAATATGAATCTGGCATTTTTGTTGAATCTATTGTGTGAATGTATATTCTGCAAACTTATTTCGAACCGTTTGAGACCGGAAGTTGGTTTGGAACAACAGATCCCAAGATCATCCACTAAATTTTGTCAATTTATGTTATTTCATTTTTAAGTATGCTAATACACACTAATAAACGATCAATCCTTCGAAAGATTTGGTTCAAAATATGAGAAGGGTATTCATTTCAGATGCTATACTCGTTTGCCAAATTTCATCTATCTAGCTTTTGCGTTAACGAAATCACTTGTAATTGAACAGACTTAGAGACAGATTTCTTCTGAATACATTTTTTTTCAAAGTTTAATAGAAGTTTATAAAATTGGTTTTTAGCAAATATACCAAGTTTCATCTCTCTTGCTCAACATAGGGCCACTGTGGCGTAGTGGTAAGGTCTGGACTCGTTAGTCGTAGAGTTTCAGGTCCACTATCCGATCCCACCGAAGAACCGCCGTGTTAGGGGATCTGTTGCACATTAACCCTTTGCAGTCCGAAAAAAAATTAGATACAAAATTATTCACCTGATACAAAGATTTGTTTATTGCTTTGAAAAATAAATATATATGCTTCCTTTAAATCTAATTTCTTTGAAAAATTATTCTACATTTATTAACCATTATGTAGGCGTATTTAACAAATAAATTTGAAAAATAGATAAACAAAACGTCAAAATGATGCACAGTCTTGAATGTCGAGTCCCACTCGACATCGGACCGCAAAGAGTTAATTGTATCAGGACTAAACATCTGATAGATATGAAATGTGAACATTCGGCCACATTTCATAAGTATATGAATTCAATTAAATTCGAATTCGAATTCAGTTCTTGAATTCGAATTTTTTTACCCTTACAATAGTTTCAAATTTTTATTGCTATAAAGTAACAAGATTCGTCAATACTTGAGTTCGATTTTTTTTGGTGATTACAATAGTTTCTCATTTCTATTGCTATAAAATAACAAGATTCGTCAATCATTGAATTTGAATTCTTTGGCGATTACAATTGTTTCTAATTTCTATTGCTATAAAGTAACAATATTTGTCAATAATTGAGTTCGAATTTTTTTGCTGATTACAATAAATTCTAATTTCTATTGCTATAAAGTGACAAGATTCGTCAATTCCCGAGTTCGAATTTTTTTGGTGATTACAATAGTTTCTAATTTCTATTACTATAAAGTAACAAGATTCGTCAATGATTGAGTTCGAATTTTTTAGCTATTACAAAAGTTTCTAATTTCTATTGCTATAAAGTAACAAGATGCGTTCATTCTTGAGTTCGAATTTTTTTGGCGATTACAATAGTTTCTAATTTCTATTTCTATAAAGTAACAAGATTCGTCAATGATTGAGTTCGAATTTTTTAGCTATTATAATAGTTTCTAATTTCTATTGCTATAAAGTAACAAGATGCGTCCATTCTTGAATTCGAATTTTTTTTTTTTGGGCGATTACAATAGTTTCTAATTTCTATTGCTATAAAGTAACAAGATTCGTCCATTCTTGAGTTCGAATTTTTTTGGCGATTACAGTAGTTTCAAATTTCTATTGCTATAAAGCAACAAGATTTCTTAAGTTATAACAAAAGTTTAATGTTGATATCTAAAGAAACAAACAAAAATATAACGATTCAGAAAAGGAATTCATTTTCATAATATTTTCTATTCGCGAAGAATACTTTTTCCACATGCGTGAAAATTCGATGTACATGTATCTTTTCCAAACGGGCCAATTCGATACATTTTATCGTCCATAAGAAAAATTTGAACATCGCGCAAACGTGTAAACAAGACAGTTTATTGTGCCCTTCCAAACACGACGATTACACTGATAAAAATTGTCTCTCATCCATTCCAGCCAATGGAATGAAAGATGAAAACGTACGCCTCTATAGGCAATAAATCTACCCATAAATATTACAACATTTCTATTCCCCGGCCATCCAATCGTATTATCCCAATAAAAAGATCCGAAGAAGAAGAAAAATAATAAAGATCCCCCTATAAATATAGATGTATGAAAAACCTTTTTCTCTCCCCAGCGGCATAACCTAGCAGGCTTTTCGAGCGAGCAATATACAGTGACAGAGTTATATAAAACGATTCTACAGCCATGATTCACTCGTATCCCTGAAACCTCAAGATGATGCCACAGAGATGGAGTAAAAACAATAAAAAAATATATCTCTAGAAATGGCAACACAACGCGGAACGGAATCCGAGAAATTCTCTATCCGATGGATATATATCGATGACAGGTTGTCAAGAAGAATCGATTTGACAACAATAACAAAACGGGGTGATTTTAAAAGTGATCTCTATGGACACTGACGTTTCTGGCGAGGGAGGTTTTTCAAAGTTTTTGGAGATGGAGGGGCGGATAGAAATAGCCAAAGAGGAAGGAGGGAGGGGGGGAAGGAATGTTTCTCCGGCCAACTGATATGAGTAATGTCCGTTGGTCATTCGTAAATCAACCGAGCTTCTACCAGCGGGCTCCCATGTCAAATTTTTAGTTTCACTTTTATATTGTGTCGAAGGCTATTTGTTTCGAGTCAATGGTTGCAAATGCGAGGATTTTTGTTTAGAACAAGAGGGGTACAAGTTCTGCGTATATGGAGCTGGAAGTATCTTTCTCTCTGGCATTATTCATTTCAACAAGTTTAATACATTTTTGCTCTTATGAGAAACTTGTGAATGTGTTTCAATGCTTCATTATTAAAAAATAGTCAGTAATAATCGCCAAATTGTATCGCCAATACGTCAAATTTTGTTTTATGTTTTGGCGATATTCTTCATAGAATTGAAATGGAGATCGTCTGTTTCGTGACATTAATGCCTTTTTTTATATTTCATCGTTTAAAAATTCAGCAAAGTAGAATTTATTCTTTTTTTATTAATAGATAGTTTACATTTATACATTGTCTCACCATAGTCTCAATTCATTCGCAAACATTATAATGATAAAATATTTCATCATGTCAGAACATGATGTTGTTTTGGGGATGAGGTTTTTTAAGTCAACGAAAATCCGTAGGCGAAAATTTTTTTTATTATTATCTGCACGAGCATCACAAAAAAAATCAGCTTTTATAAAGCGTTGCTATTGCATTTGCAAAAGTTCTGATTAAAAAAATAAGTTAATGACTACAGCAAATAAAACCTAGAAAAATGTCATTTTGAGCAGATGATTATATGAAATGAAATAAATAGGAAATGTGCTATTATTTTAAACCATAAATGTCAGACAAAAATTTTTGGATCGTTTACAAAAGTGACTCATGCAATGAAACAATTAAAATGAATAAAAATATAGTTTCACTCGCACGAGCACGTGGTGCTTGGCCGTTCAAGAAATGATGTTCTGGCATGATACATTGAGATAGGCATAGCAGATTTCATTTTAATCTTTTTCTATTGCGCGCAAAAATATAAAGTTCCGTTATTTTGTTTTCAGTATTGCAAAAGAACTTTGGAATGTTTTAAGAGCAGATATCGCCTTCTAGGAATATTTTAACTGGTATTTATTTCATAGCTTCAAAATGAATCAAGTTTTATAAATTAATTAGTTAACTGGCTGTTAAAAATTAAAATACTTTCATATGTAAAATTTTTAACATAAAGCTACGTTACTGCAAAATGTTACGATATACAATTATTATCATGCGATAACATGATGTTGTTTTCGTAAGAAGGTTTTGATGTCCCCGAAATTTGCGGAAAACAATATTTTTACCTGCTTTTGCCAGTATTGCATTATTATTATGTATGCTTTTTAACGGCAGATGTGCTTTCAAAAGTTTGATGTAGAACTGGGAAATAATAGCAGTTATTTCATCTCAAAATCGTCGAGCTCTAAAACTTAGCTTGCCAACTAGAAAAATTGATATTGAAAGTTTAAAATATATATAT
>JAOUZG010040215.1:3686726-3698849 GCA_026289955.1 Argiope argentata
TTGAAGAAAAATCATGCTTTGATTTAAACTTTAGCATTTATATATTAACATTAATAGTACTATTCTAGAGGGGATGGGGATTTTGCAATCTTTCATTATTCTTTATAACATTAGGTATGTAATATATCTTAGAGTATAAATATTAGCTAAGAATTATATTTAAAAATAAAATTTTCGAGCATAATATAGGAAATTATGTATAAAATTGTGGAACTTTTTCAGCAATATCTACATTAAATAATAATAAATATACTTCTAGATAATTCAATATAAAATATATAATTTATCAATTCTACATAACAAAATTAGCGCTAGTTTTAAATTTCATTAATATGCCTTCCTTAGTTTTTGACATATGACGGTACTCGTACAGTGGAAAAGCTAGTTTTTCAGAAAATACCTTTAAAGTTTTTAAAATGCTTATAAATAAGCATAACTTACATGTCAATAGTTTTCTATAACTTGGCATCTAAATAACATAGAAACAAAATAAAAATATGACTGGTAGCAGAAACGTTCTTATTTTTTAAAAAGCAAAAAAGTGCGGATTACCAAATTCATATTTTTTTATCTAGTCGGATTCCCTAAAAATAATAAAGTCACTTTCTATGTGTAGTTTAATTTCTGTATTAGTCATATGTCATATGATTGGACTTCCATACGTAGACATTCATACAATTTTCTCATACGTATTCACTTATTTTCTATGCATTCTTGTATATTTATTATGTTATTGTGATCCAACTTTTTTGTAAACTATTTAAAATGTTAACATTGAGAATTCTAGGATGGCTTAATGAATTTCACTCGCATAAAACATGCATAAAATATAAATATTTAGTTTTCATTTATCTGAAATATTTTTTTAATAATGCTTTATTTAAAATAAGGCAATTTTCTTCTGGAAAAAAAAGTTGAAATTCTTCATAATTTCTTAATTCAAAAAACGATAAAATTAAATTTTATATGGAACAATCATGAACTTTTTTTTGCAATAATATTAATTCGATTCTCAATAATTTGGCAGGCATCTCACCAAAAGACCTTTAATTCAACAAAATTGCAAGATTAATAGATTCCTAAAATTAAAAATCTAAAATCATTGCACAAAAATCATAAAATCCAATAAAAAGAACGGGGAATTATATAATATTTAATAAATATTATAAAATATTAATAAAAATCCTACAGCGTATCTCGTTTTGAAGTCTAAAAATAACATGAAATAACACTTCTCCTCTGACGCTTTCCACTTATAATAAAACATCAAACTAGAAACAATCAGAACCTCTCTGATTATTGAGAGTCTTCTGCGTTGAAAACAGATTATTAGAATTTATTTTTGTGTGGTGCATGAAAAAGATCCAAATTACTTGAGTTGGTTATTTTCTTCTAAGCATATTTGCTAATTAAAATTTAAAATTATAAACTTTCAAAAACATAAGGAGAAATAAAACTATAAATAAATTAGTGATTATTGCAAATTAAACATATAAAGATGTTATTTTCAGCACATTCCTGCATGAAATGAAATAAATATGAAAAAATGGGAAAAGAAAATTAAATATACGATCGAAATTTCAAGTTATCATGTGAGAACATTATTATTTTTAAGTTATTATTTACCTTAATTAATTTAAGTCATTAACCAGTTTAAACCGGTTTGAAACACACGAGACTTCTCCAATCCTCTCTCTCTCTCTCTCTCTCTCTCTCTCTCTCTCTCTCTATATATATATATATATATATATATATATATATATATATATATATATAAATTTTTAAAAATTCCATTTTCAATTTTTCTAGTTGGCAAACAGTTTTAGAGCTTAAACCGATTTTGAGAGGAAATAATAGCTATGATGGCATAGTTCTACGTCAAACCTTTAAAAGCATTTGCTGTCAAAGAAGTAAACGTAAAAATAAAGCAATACTGGTAAAAGCGGGTCAACCTTTTGAAAACGCATCTGCTTTTCAAAACGCTTACTTAATAATAATGCAATATTGGTAAAAGCAGGTAAAAAATATATGCAATTAAAAATGCTAACGGATATTTTCCTTTATACTTTATTTATTGCCAACGCGATTTAGAATTTCAATGATCCACTGTCTTCAATTATTTAAAAACCCCTAATGAAAACAATATCATATTCTCACATGATAATAATTATTAATAATGATAAAGCAATAAATAAATATATTACAATAAAATTATTAATAAATAACTATATAAAATAATTATAAACGTATAAACTATTAAAAAAATAATAATATATAAAATAATTATAAATAATTAGTATAATACACAAGTTTTATAGAAACTTGTGTATTATACTAATATATAAATAATTAGTATAATATAATAATTAATTAACTAATATAATAATTAATATATAAGTATTCAAATAAATAAAGTAAATTTTAATCCGAATCATTGATTAGCAAAATAATTACTACTTTTGAAATTTCGATGAAAACAAATATTTAAACCATTGTTTCGAAATGGTTTAGTGAAGGAAAATTACACAATTTTGGTAAAACTTTAATCGCATCATTTGATAATGTGATAGTTCGGCAATATTACTGATTTGTCCTCCAAATAACTGATCGCAACTCTTTTATCTAGTATAAGATTGAACTAATTGGCTAATTGTACTTCACGTACAAAATTTTTCTATTTAAATTTTTTTAATGCTTTTTATCCTACAATAGTGGATATAACAACATTCCTTCTTTCTGTAGACATTTATTTGGCAACCAAAATCTATACCTATATTAAAGCTGAATCTTAAGGTAAACTATCCAAATTCCAATTTTTCTTATTTTTTCGTATTTTTATTTTTCTATTATTTGCAATATTCAATTCCTACCTTTAGTTCACAACCTCCCTACATTTATATATCTTGCTCAAATTTTCAATTGCTAATAAAATACTTTTTATTCATCCACTCAAGTTCAAATACATTTTTTAGAATTTGTAGTGGATGACACCTGATGTTAACACAGGTTTTTTCAAATATTAATTTAATTAAATTAATTTTTAACCCTTTAAATAGAGTTTTAGCAGTTTGTAATGAAAATTGAAATCAATAGGCAGTAACTCGGTTGGTAAAATGCGAGGGTTGCAGTATTTTTCACGTGAAGGTGAAGAATGCAAGTTCAATTCTTGCTAAAATTAATAATTTTTTGATCAGTTATCTATATTAATTGTAAATATTTAATAAAAAGTAATTAAAATAAAATCTTTCTTTGTTGACCTAATTAGGAATTGACTTTAAAGAATTTTTTATTACTTGTTTTTATGAATTCTGCATTGCAATAAATAGTATGGAATTTTTGTTGGCATATTTTTAAAATATAAAAAATTTTATTTATGAAAGTTAATTTCTTCCATGCAGAAATACGATTGCTAAATCTATTTATTTTTGCATAAAATATTTTTCTATTTATTTAGAGTTGTCTGTAATATAAAAGCTATGATAAAATTTGAAAACTGCATGGTTAATTTAGAAATAAATGGATTATAAAATTTAAAATCTAAAATTTGAAAATGTTCATTATTAAGGTATGAATTGTTAATAGAATTTAAAATTTGAAATTTTTGTTCTTGAATTATATAGGGTTGTCACTTTTTTTAATAATAATGTTAAGAATTTTACTCTGACAATTTCGTAACAATTTTAATTTTACTTCGTTTGCTATTTTTATTTATATTATTTATTTTACTATAAATTATCTTTTTAAGTAGAAATACATTCAGTAATCCATTTTAAAAAAAAGCTGGTGGCGAGGCACAAAGGAAATGCGCTATCTCCGAGATCTGGGCGTCCCGGGTTCGAGTCCCGGTTTGGTCAGGTTTGTTCTTCTGAGTTCTTTATATAAGATGTACGAATATGCTTCCCTAAAACAAAGGGCTGTGCAAGCGAAAATGATGAGTGTGTAGCTAAGTCGTAGACTTGGCCCTAGTTGACGCTACTTCAAAACAAGAGACGCTTCATTCGGCTTAAAACTCACTGATGCGTCGGTGAAACCTGACCATGGCAAGTGTCACTAACAATAACTACAACAATATAAAATATACAGATACTATCTTTTAGATTATAAAAACAATATACTACTTTATTTAGTTATAATAAATCACATGCATAATTCTTACTTTAAGCATTCAGTAAGGAAATATATGTTTAAGGATAAATTAATACATAACTGAATTTAATAATTAGTAAGTAGTTATCAATTATAGCTGAATTATAAGTACATTTAAATATTTTTAATCAAGCTTTCGCAATAGAGCTTTTTAATCATTTTAAGACCATGCACAAATCTAGATTCTATGTGACGCAAACTAAAATTTAAGATGCCATCAGATTTTCAGTTGTCCCAAAATAACACTGTATGAAATGAGAGAAGCCAGTGCTGTAATTATCAGTCCTTTTCTGACAATGAACATGTCCCAAGCTGTGAGATGAAGATTGTCCTTGTCTTCGAGCAATATCAAATCGTATTGCAAAAGATCAGAAAGATCTGAAGGTTTAGACATAAGATCCGAAGTTTCCAGCATCAAGTTTCGAAGTAATCCGAAATTATGTTGGAGGTGATCGGCTGTGAAAACGGCCGTGATAAAAGTAAGCCCAGAACCAATGAAATAGGCAAAAGCTATGATAGAAATTCGAATTGTCTCATTTGCTTGTGGGTTGTACAGAATCTGGGTGAGTCCTCTGAAAAATTCATTAAAGCAATTGCAGAATACCAGAAATATCGGAAACGACATGGCGTTCTCAAAATCGATCATTATCTGTACGACACGCCTGTATTGTTTCTTCGTCTGACGAACAATAAAGAATTCTTGGGATTTTATCTCTTTTATGAGTTTGCAAACGATTCCGTTGATTTCAAGGCAGATACTGCTGTAAAACGAAGCTATAGTGAATGTGAATCCCCAATTGATGAAATATCTGAAGATCTGAAGGAAAAGATTGTATATATTCTTACCGAATATTGATGGTATTTTGAACCAGCACTCATTGCATCTTTTATCGTTATGTGTAGAATAATTGAGCAGGATAGTAGAAGAGGTAGATGGAAAGAAAATCATTATAAGCAACACGATCAAGGAAAGACGAGCGAAAAGTAAAGCTTTATTGTAGTTGCTTAATCCGCATCTCTTTAAGCAATGGCAGACTTTTGTGTAATGCTGTCGCTTGGTATACAACGCCCACCAGATGACGAGTGTTAGCACATTGGTGATGACAGTAAATGCAGCAAAACTGCTACGGAATTTGTAGAAGCAGCAGGATATTTGGACCAAAATAGAAAAACACACTGCGTGAAAAACAAAGCCAAGGCCATAAGACACCAAGACGATCTTCTTTGAATTGGAGAAAGTAATTCCACATAACAAAAAAATGATCAAAGGATATTTGAAGGAGCGAGAGTGATTTGTATGATACATTGTCTAATTATTTGAAGACTTTCGCCGTTCTTACCTCCTATGAAGGGAAATATATATTCAGGTTTTTACTGAACAATTGTCAAGTTGAAAATCAATTTTCTGCTAACGATGCAACAAACAGTCTTCTTTATTCAACTATGTTAAAATGATACTTTGGCACGCAATAAAGCAAATTATAGAGATTCGTTTTTTTTTTTTAAACTGGTATAAATGATTATTTTCTCACAAGAGATGAGATAAACTACTAAACATCACATTTTCAATAATTTTTATTTGCAGTTTGATTGTTTTTCGAAGTATTCGAAATTGTTAAATTACAGTGTGTGAAATTTTTGAAGCTTGAAAACAACCTATTATGACAAGTCAGATCTAAGTTTTAGTAATCTCATCTGTTCTTTTTAATGACTGTACAGTACCTATAAAACTCGTGTAAATTATTCTTTTTTTTTCACAAGAAATAAACTAAATTACAAAACTATTAGAATATAATATTTTCAATAATTTCTATTTACAGTTTGATTGTTTTTGAGACATCTGAAATAGTTAAATTTCAGTGCTTGAAATTTTTGGAGCTTGGGAAAGACCCATTATGACAAAACACAATGTATGTTTTAATAATTATATTGGATCGTTTCAGCAAATTTTCAGTGGCTATAAAACTTGTGTAAATGATTCTTTTCCTCAAAATAAATGGGCTAAATTGTAAACTAACGAAACATCATATTTCCAATTATTTTTATTTGTTATTTGATTATGTCTTGAAGCATTCTAGATTTTTGAACTATTGTTCGTGAATTTTTTGAAGCTTGAAAAAAAAACACAATCATTACGAGAAGTCAGATTATACGTTTGAGTGATTAATGGTTATTTTCAGTATTTATAAAACACAGGTAAGCTGTTTTTTCTCACAAGGCTTGAACTAAAACATAAAAGCATCATATTTTCAATAATTTATATTTACATTTTGATTATTTTTTGTAACATTCGAAATTGTTAAATTTCAGTACGTGAAACTTTTGAAGCTTGGAAAAAAACCCATTACGACAAGTCAGATTATGTTTTAGTCTGTTATTTTCAATGAATTTTCAGTAATGATGAAATTTTTCTTTATATGGCTTGAGGAAATAACTCTCTCAGTTGTTGGGAATCATAAAGGAAAAATATTCATAAACGCAAAACATTGCGTGGGAGGCTTTATTATTTTTAAAACTTTACTTCTTTAATTTTAGAACGACATAAAAATTATTGTAAATCTTCTTTAAACTTTTATCTCATTAATATTATGTGGTTCAAAGTTTTATTAAAATAATTTCAAAATAACTAAATTTTTTTAAAAAAAACTATTCTTTACTTTTCTTTACCTGTATAAAGTATGTTGCGTCTAAAAATATCGAAGCCAGAATTTTTAAGAATAAAGAGTAAAGCCTTTTGTCTTTTTTAAATCTTGAAAAGATAAAAATCTAAGGATAATTCCCTTGTAGTTGTCATTTTTTTCATTTATCGCTACTTTTAACAATAAACTATCAATTGCATATAAAATAACATAATAAGAAAGATCGTTATAGATGTATACAAAATCATAATGTTATTTTAGTGGCACTTGCCATGGATAAGCTTCGCTGAGGCATCATCGAGTTTTAAGCCAAAAGGAGCGTCTCTTGTTTTGAAGTAGTGCCAACTAAGGCCAAGAGTACGACTAATTACTTACTCATAACAACCACTTGCACAGCCCCTTTTTACAGGGGGCGCATTCACACATCTTACAAATATAACACAAGAGAATAGCACTCAATCCCGGGCACCCAACTCTCGGGGATGACGTGCTACCCCTTAGTCAGGACACCGGCACAAATTCACAATAGATACTAGTTCATGAGAGAACAGTTAAATTCAATAGGCATATCGAAGAAAAGTCAGTGTACTTGTAAAGCTTCTTTACAATAGTAAGAAAAAGTTTAGAATCTGTACTTACTTAGTTTTCTACTTATCGCAGATTTAGTAACTTTTTAGAAAATCAAGAAATTTTTTTGTTTTATTTATCTTTATTCCTGCACAAATATGAGTAACTAGTCTGATGAATTATTCAACTTTTCATTCAATATATTCACTCTCAGACTGTCAACCTCTTGTGGGTTAAATTTAATCTCTTGAACTCCGAAAATCTTTAAGATTTCCTTGCATTTGTCCGGAAAATAAATTTCCGGTGACATTTTATTTTGAACGAAATTTAGCAATTATATATTCTTAGACAGTTTTTGAATAAAAAATGAACTCAGAAACATTTAGTAAAAGGCTTTGGCAAATCTTTAATTCTTAACGTTTCTTTATTTGATGTATTTACATAATTCCCAGTTTTTTTCCCACTGTAATTTATTTTTAATATAAAGGGAAAAAACCAAACAAATGTTCTTGGTATTTTAAACTCTAAATTTACATTAATTCTACTCATCATAATTGTTTAAAAAATGATTCATTCATTTTTAATTATTTGTTATTTTACTCAAGCTGATGACTCATTAATATTAAATATTCATTAATCGTAAATTAATAATGAACTTCCGAGTCGTGAGAGAAGCCCCCACGTGTAAAAGGCTTCAAATTATGTTAAGAAATATATTTCATGCTATTTCTTTTAATAATTTTTGATACAATATCCGGTCCTGTTAAATACATTGTAAACGTAAAATAATTTTGGTATTCAACAAATTTAAGAAAAAAAAATCAATTCTGGAAATCAAAATTTGAATAATTATAAAGCTTTGAATTTATCACATTAGGTCTATCAAAGGCAGTTTATGGGTAAAATCATTTGTGATTAGCTCATTCATTTCCAGATGGGCATTGAATGCTTTTAAATCCATCTTAAATAAAACGCTGTACAAAACTTCATCTCTTGCTTGATTTTGATCGCAGAGAGGTAGATCTTCTGTTATTAAAAATGCATCAAGAATACTTTATTAAATATTACTAACAGAATTGAGGATCTGGATAAAAACTCTTTGTAATTTTTCCTCATTAATAACTTTTCCTCATTGCATTTCTATATTGAATAAAAATAAATCATCTTTCTTTTCGGCAGTATATGCCGACCTCAAAGATTAAGTATAGCTTCACAATTAGTCTGGACAATCTTTAGTTTTTAAGGTAATACAAGTATACAGAGTACTAAATATCTATTAAATATCTATATCTATATATTACTATTTTCTTTCAAAGTTGAAATAAAAATATAAGAAGAAATGTACCCAATATTTTCAAATATATCATAAAAATTAGGTAATGCAAAAAATTAACAAATTCATATTTCGTGTGAACGAGTATCTTAATTCATTTGCTTACGAATTCATAAAGTTATTCAACAATATAAAAATGTCATTCCTTAAAAAAATCCGCTACTTTTATTGTGGATAAATTCTCAAATTTACAAATCTATAAACATAAATTCAATACTTTTTAATGTTTCACAATTACAACATTAATAAAAAAATCCCCGTTTAATCTGAAAGACAAAAGCAGATTCCTTTACATCACAGTTACTATCTGGCAATATAAATTGCTGATGTTAGTCAAAATTAGTTTGAAAGTCCCTTTTCTGTCCCTAACTTCTAAAATTTTGCATTTATCGAAAACCTTTCAATTCAAAAGTTGTTTGTGTAAACAAGGCGCTAATTTGGTTGATTGATTCTATTTTTTTATCATAAATATTACGAAAGTTATAGCAAAATGAAATTTTAGTCTTTTCCACTATTCCCACCCCTTTTTGGTTATATCGGCCATTTAACAAATCGTCTGAGATTTTTACATTTCTGACAATATATTACAGTTAGATTAAAATCCAAACAAAATTACTCTAGCTATCCTTATATAATTTTTGAATAAAGGGTAGCTTTGAGTTCTAAGGTCTATAATAGGAGAAAAACTAAGAACCACTGTAATAGATAATCTTCCTAAAGGATTTTACCTAAAAAAAGAAAATCCTTCCATTATATCTTGAAAGTTCCTTTCAAGATATCTTAATATTTTCTTGATCAAGATATCTTGAAATTTTAGAGCAAGTCGATGAAAGTAAGCTTATTTCTCAAGATTAAGTTTTATTTTCATGTACTTAAGAAAACCAGTTACAGCATTCTTCATGTTTTACTCTTTAAGAGAGAATTCTTTGAAAAATCGTATTTAAATTAAAGCAGATAGAGATGGACTTTAATCCCTCAACTGGTTTGCCCATATGCCGTACGTGCATCGATTTATCGAATTTTGATAGTTGTAAACAAAAAATAAATCATTCATAACGAATATAATTCAATAGTGAAATGACTTCGAATACGTAGATAAGCCATGTATTCGATGGACTTCCATTTGAATCAAAATAGGAAAATATACCCAAAATAGAAGGTGTCATCTTATTAGTTAGCAAAGAAAATAAACCTGTTAAGGGGTTAATTTGATTGTAAAATAAACTAGCCATGATTATATAAGAAATTCAAAAAAAATTGTGATTCAAAAAAAATTTTTAATAATAAATCAAACCATCTAATAAAAAGGGTTCTTTGAATTTAAAATATTTATCTGATATTTATTTCCAAAAATACAAACTCAGAACAGGTATTAGGTTTAAAAAATGCCAAGTAATAAATCAAACCATTTAATAAAAATTGTTTTATCTCTTTAAACTTAAAATATTTGCGTAATATTTATTAAAAACGGAAACTCAAAACAGAATTTAAAAAGAAACTTTCCCATTTCCTATGTCCTAAAATTTCGCTTACCCTCTAAATTGCTTATTCGAACCACATTTCATTCATATAATAAGCATGTTAATTGTAAGAACAACTCCCATTAACTTTCGAGAATTTTATCATTAAAAAAACAAGTCTTGATCTAAACAAAAAAAAGAGGCTCGTACTCACACCGACTTCTTTCATTAAAAAAATAATTAACTAATGATTTTGACGAGAAATCCGCTTACAAGGTATTATCCTTAATGAAACTTCTCATGGAAAAAGCGCCGGGAAAACTTAATAATGAGATAAGAAAAATCCATAAAAAAGGATAAAAAGCACGAAGAGGGGGAGGGGGAGGACTGCCAACTGCAATAAAATGCCCTAAAAAAGTTACTGGAAGACGGATGTAATTTAGTTAGCCCATGCCTATGTCGTGTTAGTGAACTTTGCAGACTTTTTGTCGCTGCACAGAAAACAATATCTTGCAAAGCAGGGGGTGTTGATGCCAGATGGTGCTACCTAATTGTCCGCCGCAAAAAGGATAAGGGGGGGAGAGACAAAAGGGGACGGTAAAAGAAAGAGAACCAGTGAGAGAGAGAGAACAGATAATGTCGTATCTTCTATCGACTGAAATTTCTTCCCCAATTTTTTTTATCATTATTATATTTCTCTTTACCATCCCTATATGTTTTTTTTCTTGCACTGCATCTGCTGCAAATGCGTGGAGCACCTTGCGTGTTTTTTCTCCCCTTTTTCGTTAAATCCCTTATATATTTTTTGTTCGTTCCAGGCAGGGGAGGGTTGGGCGGAGGGTGTAAATGAGAGAAGAGAGGGTGGTTTTCATTCCAGATTCAGCTGCATAAGTATCCCAGCACGACATTTGTAGGAATACTTTTCCGGTTGTTATCAAGAAACGGAAAAACGATTTGTACTTTGCTACGCCCCTTGCGGTTGCCTTCTTTCCTGCATTTTGGGCCCCGTTTACTTACTTATTTTATTTATGTTTTTCCGCGGTTCTCATAGCGAGTGTTAACTGTTTTTTCCCTGCCTGTTTATAGATTTCTCAGTGCCTATTCGGATTGGGATTCAGTAACCTCAGCAGTTTCCTTCAAATTACGGATGCGGGACTCTATTGGGTTTAAGTTAGGACTTTTATGACTTTTTTTTCGTGTCTCTTTTGATCGAAGCAGCGTTGATAATGGTCTTGATTTTGAAGGTTCATTTTCATAAGAAACATCTAAGATATCTAGAAGATGCGCCCTCCTAAATAGGATGTTATCCTGTTAATAATATCTTAGATATGCTTGTCATAAATTAGATAACCGTTGAAGTAGAAAATTACTCGACCAAATACTTAAGAACAATTTATACATTATTAAAAAAATTAAAGTAAATAATTTTAAAATTTTATTTTCTTCCAGTGAGATCTTTACAACTCATTAAACATGGGTTTGCAATAAGTAGTAATTAAGTAACAGGAAAAAATGCTAACACAAATATAAAATAACGAAATTTTCAGACCTCAGCATATTAATCTTTGCTAAGATCCAGCATTAAAATATTCCGCATAAAATATGAAGTTTACGATCCCAGGATTAATTTTTATTCGTACTTAGCTTTAATCGGGAAATTTAAACAAAAAAAGTAATTTCCTTATTGTTAAAGACTAAAACGGAAAATAAAATTTACCATTCGATAATGAAACAGACTAAAAGGATGAGAATATTTTTAATTTCTCCTTGCATTACAGACGGTGATGGGCAATTATATACATCTGATTAGCTAATCTGATTCTTCGGTATGTAAAATTTATTCATATTTTTAAAATAATATTGGAATAGCTTTTTAAATAATTTTAATTACTAAAACAAGGTGCGACAACAGAAAAGATCACTTTTAAGGAAAAATTTTAGGCATGTTGAGCGACGTTTTTTTTTAAATATAAATAAA
>JAOUZG010040215.1:3705441-3717488 GCA_026289955.1 Argiope argentata
ATATATATATATATATATATATATATATATATATATATATATATATAATCTTTATATTTATTAATAGAATTTCACTATAAGAGAAAAACGATGGATAATTAAGAAAATGAAAACATTTTCAACCGGAAAAATATAAATTAATCAAGTGAAACAAATCAATTGAATAATCTTCACTTATTTCACTTTGCTTTTAAATTATTAAACTTTTAATTTCCTTGTTCGACTTTAATGGTTCTAAATTTAATTCCTTTCTGGAATATTTGAAATGTTTCCTATTATTCCGTTTCATATTAATAATTTAAAAAATTTTGTGTTTAGTTTTTTTCCAAACTTTTTATTGTTTTTAGAGCAATTCTTTAAGGAATTCGATATTTTAGGAATTAATTTTAACACTTTAAGGAATCTTTTCTTGTAATAATGTCTGGGTGAAATGTGTTTGTAATAGAAGTTTATTTTGAAACTAATGTGGATTAGCACGATAAAATTAATTTACTTTTAATTAATTTAATTAGTCCTTAATGAATGAAGATACTACCTTAAGATTTGAAACAAGAAATGTAAACTTTCGTTGTTTGTTTAATCAACAAATTTAGTTGCTAATCAATTCTTTTAAATGTTGGCGTTGTATTATTATTTTAAAATAACTATCATAGTCATAATTAATTGATAAGCAATTTTGCCGCTCAAAATAATATTGTATTTTTATTATAATTGTTTGTCCTTCTTCAAAAGTGGAAAAATATATCAATAAAGGATAATAATTCTCATTCTTCTTGCAATTATCGAAATGTTTAAGTAATATCTTAATGTTACTTATTCTATACTTATCAACAAATTGTATTTAAGTTGTATATTTTAAAAATCGATAAAATTCCTTATGAAAATCTTAAAAACAAACAAAATGTTTTATTTTATTTCCACACTTATAAATTATTCCAAAAATGAAAAATTATTCAAAAATTAATGATTATCCTAATAATCAGAAATTAATATATTCTAATCTTCTAAAGGAAAATTACTTTAAACCCTTATCTACTGAATTATGTTGATATCAATTTTCCAACTTCATTTTTGCACCAGTAGTTAAGTTTCCTTGCAGAATAATCCCAGCGAACCCAAGAGAAAAATTTTAATTAATAGAAATATCTTAATTAATTTAATTATTAATTAACTATTTTTTTTTCATTCCTACTTTTAGCTTATATTAACTTCTTGCTATTTGGATAACATTATCCATGTTTTTTAGAATACCATCGATAAAAATAGTTCTATTACGAAAATATAATTCAGATTTATTTCATTAACTTAAGTGATACTTACAATTACTGTCAGTAAATAAAGGGTTAAAAATAGAGAATAATGTCATTTTAAAACAAAAACTGATATCACATTAATTTGGTATTTAATAACGTATTCTGTAAATTTACAGATCATTTTGAAAATTAAAATTATATTAAAAGATGATTATTAGGAATAGTCAAAATTAATATAAGTCATATACACTTTTTGACAATGCATTATATATTTTTACAATGCATTATAAATGATATAATTGATATAATTGATTGTAAATGATATAATGATATAATTTTCAAAAAATGAAAATTATATCAAAAATAAAAATAAATCTAAAGGCATTAAAAATTAATATTTCTCATTTATTTCCAAATAATACATTCTGTTTATTTATTACGTGTGTCATAAAACATGATTTACCCGATTTATTTATTTCATATCTGATCCATTGCGGCAGCTGTATGGATATAATATTCATATTCCCAATCTCATCTTGTAAATCAATCAAGAATGCTTTGTTGAGAAGCTGCTGTTGCTATATTAATATATTTTAGGGATGGGGGGGAGACCAATACAACAATGAGACAGTCGAGAACCCTGATTAAGAATATTCATCAATGAGAGGCTTATTTCCCGTGAGCCCATAAATGACTCCCCTCCCTTCCCCATCATGTAAAGTCAACAGGGATAAATGGGGCAATTGTTTGCTCCACTGAGCCTTTTTTTAGGCAAAATGGAACGGTTATTCTCATTCAGTGACTTAGGGGAAATCACGTGTAGAAGAGGGGGAGAGCGGAACGTTTCATGTTAGTGTGATATTTAAATTGGAATATATACGTTTTCTTTATGCGGCACAAATGTAACGAAAAGTTTAATTGATGTCGAATAAATATTCAGAGTACGAGGTGCTGAAGTTTAAATAAGGAGATAAGGATGATTTAATGTATGAAGAGTGACGTAAAATTTAATAGGATTTAACTGAAAATGAAATGAAAACTTTAAGAAAAGATGAAATAATCATTTTATTTTGAAATAATTCCAGAGATCTAAAGTTGTGTTGTTGTTGTTACTTATGGCACTTGCCATGGACAAGCCCCCTGTTGATACAGCAGCAGATTTAAGCCGAAAGGAGCGTCTCTTGTTTTGGAAGTAGCGCCAACTAGGGCCAAGAGTACGACTTGTCATAATATATATAATAATATATATGACATTTATCATAATATAGAGACACACTAATAATAAAAAATGATATAATGAAATCTTAACGTAAGCAAAGAAAGAAATGATTATATTATATTTTCTGTGTTGATTACAAGATTATCCATGAAATGATGACAAGAATATGTATCAAGTTATTAGATTATTTATCAAAAAAATTATTAACTTTCTTACAGAAGTGCCTCCCATACAAAAGATCAAATGTTGTTGCTTCTAATGGCACTTGTAATGGACAAGCGTGCTGATGGCCGTCAGTGATTTTAAGTCAAATGAGTGTCTCTTGTTTTTGAAGTAACGCCAAATAGGGCCAATAATATGACTTAGCTACACACTCATCACATTCTCTTGCACAGACCCTTTTTACAGGGAGGAACAATTACACATTTCACAGATAGCACACAGAACAACCATGCCCGAACCGGGACTCGAACCCGGGACTCCCAGAACACGAAGATGACGCGCTACCTCTGTGCCAGAAAGCCGGCATCTAAAGTTCTTTAATTCATAAAACATTTTCTTCTTATATATGTGGAAATTGATTGTTTTAAATTCAATCTAATTGAAAAAATAGCACATGAATAAATAGGCTTGAAAATAACTTTATTTCCAGTTTCTAAAATAAACAGAGGTATCCCATATTTTAGACCAAAAGTCAAATAACGATGATAACAGCTGAACCGGCATTCCTTTCCAAAATTTCCTCATCATATCATGCACTAAACTCATATACATTGTGCATTTACTATTTTATTAGGCTTTATTCTCGATTATGTAATCGCGTATTTCAAATGCATTTTATCACACAATAAAAACATGCAAATTGGGCGAAAAAATTCCATCTAAATATCGAGAGCTCAATCACTGATGAATTATTTATTTATTTCACATTAATTTGTATTTAATCTGTTCGACGATAAACTTGTATAGGAAACGCCGATCTGTATATTTGTTTCTTATAAATAATGTTCAATTCAAGTTACTTTAATTGTATTGGAGAAAAAAAATGTCTTCAATTATTTTGCAACTGCTTTTGGGAATTAAAAATTTTTATTTAAAATATTTAAAAGTACTTGCTGTAGCATAATATACACTTTCTATGATTTTGTATTTATTATAATTTAATAAAAAAAAAGATTTACTTTTTGTTTCAAAAACTTAAGATTGCCCTTTTTAGATTATTTTATCCTGTTGAAGGAGGATACGCTGTTGTTGTTGTTGTTACTTATGGTAACTTGCCATGGACAAGCCCCCGCTGACTATATCAGCAGATTTTAAGCCGAAAGTAGCGCCAACTGGGGCCAAGAGCACGACTTAGCTACACACTCATCACAGTCGCTTGCACAACCCCTTTTTACAGGGGGGCACAGTCACTCATCTCACAGATAGCACACAGAACAACCGTGCCCGAACCGGGACTTGAACCCGGGTCTCCCAGAACACGAAGAAGACGCCCTACCTCTGTGCCAGAAAGCCGACTGATACGCTGTAAGATCGATTAATGCATGCAGGTTCTTTAATATGCTTTGACTTCCGATTCCATTAAATGTAACTTTTTTTCATCTTGTTCTTTCGAATCATAGTTTAGTATTTTAATTTGTAACGTACATTTATTGATCAGGTGGTTAATTCAATTTTGGAGATTAACCGCTTAACTAGTCAACTCGTCTATCAGTTAATCAACTGATAATCGAGGGTAATGGATTTTCTAAATGGAAATATAAACATCTCATTTGCTATCTTTCATCCGCCTACTGTTTTAGTAAAATCAATGGTTCCTGATACTTGAGCAAATGCTCAGAGTTTTCGTATCCGAGAATCCTGAATGCTTTAATTCAATAATATCTCGTTCTTTATCCCAAATTTTCCTACATAATTTTCCCAGTGGATTTTTTATAGGTAAATACAAATATTAAAATGTACGTAGAGAAAACATGCAGCCTCCCAACCAAAACATAATGTGTAAAGTTGTTCAGTAAATTGTATTTTATAACATCAAATGATTTTCCACTTCACACTGTTCATTTATCGTCATTTATTTATTTAATTTTAATTTTATTTAAATGCATTTTAATTTGAAATCAATTATTTTTGAATTGTTTAAATGCCTTCTGTATTCAAGTAACAATATTTATGTGTTAAAAAGATTGGGTTGATAAATTATTTCTTGCGTTGACTCTTGAATCAGATATAAATCTGATGCAAGACTATAAGTAAGCAGGCTAAAAAAACAAGAAAAGCAAATGCATAAATTATCCCTTGAATATTATTTAATCTATAACAAGTTTTTAATAAAATACAGTAAAAAAAACAAAAAAGTGAATGAATGATTTACTTAAAGTTAAAAAATTATTGTTCCACTCTAATCTAATCTACTTGTATATTCCTTTCATTTCTTTCTAATTTTTATTTTTAATAAATGTTTGTTTTTCTTCTGAAGTTTTTTTTTTGGTTGTTTCTGTAGTTTTAATATACTTTTATATTTACAAAAAATGGTGCGTCTTTTAGACCTCAATTTCGGAGGATTTTCGGGTCACAATTGAGTTTATATTCGGACAAACCCTTTACATAGTCAGATCCTTTACATAAAAACTATTTTTGGTATTACTTATTCTCTTTTTCTTTTTATTAACTTTATATTTTTCTACTTCCGTTTTGTTAATCTGTGCTTTAGTAGAAGCAGCATTAGCGCTCTCTAAATACATTTATGCTTTTTTTAATATCATATTTAGCCTGTTCGTTTCCGGTTTCCGTAATAATTTTGAAATTGTAATTTCTGTAATATTCTTAATGCTTATAAAATTTATTACTTCTGATATATATATATATATAATGTGCGTTTGTAAACATTTTTCCTTTTGAAAAATAGATATTAATTTTTTCTGCTTTTTTTTTAACTAGAAGGAAAATTTCAATTCTTTAAGTACTTGTTTTATTCAAATAAACCTGCATTTGAAGTTCATTAAAAAACCTTTTTTTATTATTTTTTAATTATTTATTCATTTTTCAATTTTTTTTAGTAGTGACTGCAAAACTGCAAAAAATATAGAATTTTTTTCAAATATTTGTATATTCATTTTCGTAGCTTTGACTGATTGTTACAAAAAAAAATGCTGCTTAGTTGCAATTTAATCCAGAAATTCTCTTCCTTTTCCCCAAAATTCTACTTTAATTAAATCAACACTTCTCTTACTAATATTTTAGATTGATAAGATTCGCTAAGAGTGACAAATACAATATCAGGGAAAAATTGCAATTTATGTCACTATCAGGGCTGCTGAGTTATCAGTTTATCCCGAACTACAAAGAATTTATAAAATGACTTTCTTTCATCTTTTTCATTGCGTTTCCTTCCTCCATCCCCATTTTCTTTAGTTTCCTTTTTAAATTGCATATTTTTTTAACTGTTGTGATTCATTGATTATTTCTTTAAATTTCTTCCCTACGATTCAACAGTCACTAATATGAAAAATAAATTGTTTTTTTGGATACCGGAAAAGAACATGTTTTCGTTCAGAGTTTTATGAAACTGGTCGATTAATCATATGATAAATTCTGTCTTTTTATTATTAAAATCCTGACATCTGAATTTGAATGTACGAATTTTAGTTGGAAAAAAGTACTAACATTCTTATATTCAAATTTACTTATTACTTTGCTGTATACTTAGTAGAGAGAAAGTACAATAATCTTCAAAAAATTTGAACTCTTGAATTTGACGAATCTCAACGATTCAGAACATCCAGAATTCGTAAAACATATTTTTGAAAAGTATTCTTCTGTCTGTCTATGACAAAGAAAACTCAGAAACGCGTTGAGTTAGTTGGGCTGAAATTTAATATATGGTACACTAAATATGAAAATACCTATGAAATTGTGAGTTAAATATCTTTACATGAAATTCATTCGTCCAATTCTTCGAATATAAATTAACACAATAAATTTAAATCGAAAAGAGTTACTTAGATATGATTCAGTGCACAAATTTAACATCTATAGTTGTTGTTGTTCTTGTTTTCCGCTTTAAAACGGAAGGAGGGGTGCAGTAGTCCTGAGGGTAAGTTATAGATAGACTCCACGAAGCCACGAAGGTACACGAATTAACCAAAGAAAATGAATGACCGGACCGCCGCAACAGCAATTAGCGGGAACTGTGGTAGAGACCTAATGGCCATCTCCAGCCACGGTACAACCCTCTCCGAAGGAAGTACATCCCGGCATCGATGGGAGGGGATTAGTGTATCCCCGGGTTGGTGAGATCCAATCACCATACCGGAAGCATCTCATCCCCAATTACGAGGTGCCCCCTCGGGAGATAAGTCCTGAAAGTATGGACCCCTGAGCATACGAGGGCAGAAGTCTGACTTCTAGCTCACCCACGTCAAATATCCCTTTATGGGGCGCGATTCATTCATGCATTTGATTCATTCATCCACAGATCGTAATTTAGGTGTAGAACAAAGATCAACTCTGCAATATCCTCAATGGTATTACTTTCGACATGAAGGACTTTGTGACCAAGACAGATTTAACGTGCGCCAACCACCACAGACACACGAGAGTCTACAGCTGGCAGGTTTGAACTTGCAGCAGAAGGTATACGGAGCCAACGCGCTACCAACTGGGAATAACTATAGTGTAGACCACTATCAAATTTTGATCTAAATTCAATTACAAGTTGGTTGTCTGTCGTAATAATTTATTGCTTGTATTTTCAGAAGCTTGTAATTCAAAAACGCAGTGACTCATATATATATCAAATTTGGGATGGGATTTTGTGATTACAAGTACAGTTTTGTCTCAAAGGTTTTTTCAAGTTGATTGAGAAAAACAGGTCCAAAGCGCAAAGTCAGTTTTCGGAAGCGATAAACCGCTTGTCAGGAATTAATCGCCAAGAATGACATGAAATATTCAAAAAAAAAAAAATGCCAAATTCAGGCCGGAACAATATTTGCCCTTCAAGACATTGGTCTTAACAATGCCCTTCATGACACTGGCCTTAGTAATGCCCTTTATGGCATTGGCCTTAAAAATGCCCTTCATGGCATTGGCATACAATAGTTTCCAAATATTAAGTTTCGCCTGAATTTGGCATTTTTATTAAATCTGTCATGTCTTCCTTGGCGAATTTTTTGGCGATGAACTCCTGACATGCAGTTAATCGTGATAAGTTTATTATAGAGTATGCGAAAAAGATTAAAAGAGACCTGGCTTTTCAATAAATTTAGCTTTTATTCTCATTGAAAATAAACTGCTACTTATTTAAAATTTCAAAAAAATTTTAAAAAATTCATTTATGTTTTTTATAGATATAATCTCATTTTCAAAAAAAAAAAAAAAACACGTATATTTCTCTAAATAAATACAACGTGAACTCGATATTTATTTAAATTTCTTTTAACTGCACTGCTATATTTATTAAAAATTACAGTTTAAATTTGCGTACAGAAGCGAACTTATACTACTAAGTGAAAAAAAAATCATCTGAACTTTTCCCATAATTTATGTATAGTCCCTATTTGCAGTGTAAACAGGCCAAAAAGGGGTCTATTTCCCTAATTGATTCCATGCCTAGTCGATCATCCCATCCACAGATACAGAATCCCCCCTTTTTATCCAAACCAAATACTGCGAGGGAAAACTACGACTGGGTGGGGATCCTAAAGTAAACTGCCCCAGGAGGGAGGGAGAGGAAAACTGTTTTCGCCGGGTCCATAGATCAAGGAATCCGAGACCAGAATCCGGTCTTTCGTTGTGATTTAGACGGTGTCGAAAGCGGTGGACCGCAGGGCTTTCGGGCCAACTCGGGGGTGGGGAGGAACTTCCGAGATTTACCGAGTATTGATTGGAAAGGTGGCTTTTTATTTATGGAGTTGGCGTGAAGACCATTCGATGAGATTAAATGAAGAGTGTTTACTGATGTTTCTTACCAAGAAATGGGGAGGAGGAGAGGGGCTAAGACGTAGAAGAAAGCAGTATTCTTAAAGAAAAAATATAGTGTAATTCATCCGTTTCAATATCTTAACTGCTTTATCAATGTGTAAAAGGAATTTTAAAATATAGATCTTTTAAAAGTGAGTGACAACTTGCAGATTATGAAAGCACGAGTAGAAATTAAAGTTTGGAATTGATGGCCAAAAAGATAAGATATTACAGATTAAATGGAAAAGAAGATAAAAAATAGCAAGAAAATACAAAAGGAAATAGACATTTTTTCAATGACATGAGAATGATGAATTGGACGTAATTGGACATCCAACTCATTTGCAATTCTATTCGTCCCGATTCTCCCAATTCTGCATAAATGCATTATTAAAATAAATATAATTGTTACAACAACGGTCTAAAAGAATTATTGCTCTTATTAAGCACAGATTAATTTTTTTAAAAAAAAAAAGGCATGCAGAGGGGGAAAAGGAATGGAATGAAGAAGCTCCTCCCATTTATCAATGCAAATGACCGAAGCATCGTACAGCATTAGTGGGAACAATTGTTGAGTCCTATAAGAACTATTGAGTCCTAACAATCATCACCGATCATTGCACAGCCCCTCCCGTAGGATGTAAGCCTATTCATCGGCTGTAGGAGGTAGCCTACCCCACATTATTTCTATACCAACAAGTGCGTCAAAAGACAACCCCCAAACCTGAATCTTCTCATTCTCATATTTGAAGTGCTCTCGGGGGTAGGGGGAGATAGTAAAGCTTTCACGTGAAGACTTTTGTGAAGTGTAGATTAATTTTGTACATTGTAGAAAAACAAGGAACTGAAACATTTATAGCTAGGTAAAAAGTTTTAAAACGTGAAGTAGAAAAATAAAAGCAATGAATTAATTTTTGATTTCGTAATTCCTCAAAAAATGGGTTTATTATACTCATTATAATTTTTTTAAATAAATAATTTAAATTTGATCTAACAAGCATTGCCTTACCCAATTCAAACCGTAATTTGGATTTAGTGCTTATAAAATGCACTTACGTACGCTCAGCAAAATCTGTAGACATGCTTCAAGGAAGAAGATTTGAAGAGAATCAGAGAGCATCTCTTTTTGTTTCAATTCATTGAAATAAAGGAGAATTCTCAATTATTGTCGACTGTCTGAAAGCAGTTTTACTTTTTCTTGTACGAAATATACAAAGAAAATATACTGTATTCGTCAAAAGGATTCAAATTCTAGATATCGACAGAACAAGACATTTCAAACTTTCCTAATTCTGAAAAATGCATTTTTCAAATGTTTGGCTCGTGAATTTGGTGTAAAACAGATTTGGTCTAACAGATTTTGATCTAAACAGAAATTTATTTTATGGGATAGAAATATAAATTTATAAATTTCTATCAAATTTTGAACAGAATCAATTAAGAGAAAGCTTGTCTGTCTAGTAGTGCCCCCGGGGGGGCAACTCGAAATGTGGATTAGATGGTTCCGGCATGATGGTTTGCTTTAGCCACCCTTTAGGGTACACTAGTAGGTGGGGATTGGACTTCTCCGGAACGTACTTCCTCCGGGAAAGGTTGTATCGTGGCCGGTGATGGCCATTAAGACTGAACCCTAGTTTCCTCCAGTGCTTCTGTTGTGGCTGTCCAGTAATTCAGTCGAAGTGGTTTAATCCGTGTGTCTTCGAGCAGGTCGGAGAGTCTGGTATGACTTGTCTGTCTGGTAGTCCTAATAGAAGTTAAAATGTTATTACATAGATGATACATAGCTTTAATACCTAAAATAAAAATCAGTGGCATATTTGGAAATAAATCAATAAAAGGGTTTTTCTATACTTTTGCAGGAAAATAAGCTTGATATATCGAAAACTCAAGGGCATAAATGGATAAAATTTGATACTACTCTATTTTGTTTTGAAATGTATATTTTTTTAAAATTTGATTGTAAATAAAGCATTTAAATTACATGTACCTATGCTTTTCTAGGAATTCTGTGTGAACCACTCCAAAGCAATTAATCACTAATGATCCCAAGCCTATAGAATTTTTCGTTGTAACCATTTTTTAATAAATGGCATATGATTAATAATACACAAGCACCTTTTTTTTGCCCAGCAAAATACATTCTCACATACAGGATTTAGAAAATAAAAATTTGCACAGTCTTTGCGTTTATAGTCCGTTTAAACGCCCACAATTTTATATTGGGGTAAAGACAGCAAGCAACTCCTTTTTATTACAGAATGTGCGAGAAAATTTTGGCGAGACCACATCAATAGATTTTTATATTCATACCGTCTTTCAGTAACAAGGAGATTAGTCGCCATGTCTAGATATTCTAGTTTAAAACTATTAAAATCTTCAACTGAATAATTAGAAGTATCAATGTATTAAATTCGAACAAATTGTTTTAGCAGTGTATGATATTTCTTGCTCCATTACGAAAGTAATGAAACAAATTCTTCTCATACAAATGTATACTTGGCTATGAAAAGAGGGGAAAAAAAATTTCTTTTAAGTTTCAAATCTATTGTTAATCTACCTTTATATATATTTAAGCTTGCATTTATTTCTAAACATCAAAATTCAGTCAAATTATGGGCATTTTTCTAAAGCAAAGATAGATAGTTTATTAATCTTTTCATAATAAAATTAAAAGTAATGATCATTCTCAAGTCTATACTTGCATTCTTTCCGAAGCTTAAGACACTTTTAATACAGAAATCCTCAAAATAAAACCATTTAGATCAACATAAGGCTAAAAAAAATAGCAAAGTACAAATTTATTTTCCCCTAAACTACTCTTGAACACATTCCCCGAAAATATTATACTCAAACCCAAAACTAAACACTACATTAATGCAAACCACAACCAATATCGCCGGCCGTTTCTTTCGGAGCGACTCGAAAACCACCATTTCTATATTATTCAGAGAAAGGGCGAAATTCTTCGAAATATGGAATAAAAATTGGATCCAGAAGCTGGGGCGGCGTGGAAACCAAAGGCCCCATGAGAGTGACCCTTTGGGGCGTCACCCTTGGGGGGAGCGAGGGTTCTTAGAGGAACATTAGCGGATGCATTGATCGTGAGAGCAGGGTGCTGGTTTGCAACGCCACCTGGCCGTCCAAGGAAACATTATGTGGTATTAAATCCCCATTGGGAAACAATTTGCATCGAACATTACCGGATCTAGGGGGGTTGCCTGCGACATATGAGGACTATTGCTCGTCCCCTCTCGCGCGGGATGATCTGTTATTCCTGACCATTCATAAGACACGTTGGAGGATGCATTCTGACAGAGAGAAATAGATGCGGCAGAAATGGTGATAACAAAATTTGAAAATGTTGGACGCTTTGCTCGAATCTGGTTTACAGGCGTTCTAATCTGTTCAGTCTCGAAAGAGTTTTCCGAAGAATAAACTCTTTAATGGTGAATTAGGGTTGGAAATTTTCCAGACATGACACGATTCGTTTAGAAATTCAGTCAGGATTGGCGAATTTTTGGTCTTTTTGGAGTTGTTATTTGGAATAAATTCTTTTATTTGTTGATTATAACAACTCCAAAAAGACCAAAAATTCGCCAATCCTGACTGAATTT
>JAOUZG010040215.1:3722488-3775166 GCA_026289955.1 Argiope argentata
ATATATATATATATATATATATATATATATATATATATATATATATAAAATTCTTCTGTGCGTGTGTATGTGACGGAACTCCTCCTAAACGACTGGCCCGATTTTGATGAAATTTTTTGTGTGTGTTCAAGCGGATTCGAGAATGGTTTAGATTCACAATTCAGTCCACTACAAATTGTAGAATTTTAATTATTAATTAAAAACTAACTTTCCCGCCAAAATAACTTCCTTCCCCCATCGCGAAATGAGTAAGGTTTTAGGTTTTTTTTTCTAACAGCGATGAGGTTAGGCTTAGCGTGTTTCCGATCGATTATTTCAAACGATTTTTTTATTTTCATCGCATTTATTGCATTTAAAATTAAGCATCGTTAATTAATCGGCCTTTAAGGTTCATTCTGATGTACTTTTGAATTAAAATAAAACAAAATAAAGGAAATTAAAAATTTCTAATCTGTCCAACTCATGTAGGGAAAAAAAATGCATTTTCTGTTGATGAAGTTTAACGCATGCGCATTTTGTTGAGCACTTTATTTAAACGGAGACAAAACTATTGGTTTGCTGTTTTGTTTTACTTCGGATACACGCTGTTAAAAGGTTAGTTATGTTGCTTTTATAATTAAACAGTATTTCTGTTAGTTATATATTTTTAAGTACATCTTTTTTTAAAGTTATTTTAAGTCGTAGTAATAAGTAATTGCCAAATGAATAAGGCTTCGGGTTTTTTCCCCATGCTAACAATGTTCGGCTTAACATGTTTTCAAGATTCTGTTTATATTCTATTAAAGTTTTTGTGACAAATTAAATCCAGAAAAATGTAATTTTCAGCAAAAGATTCTTTGAAATGAAATAAATATATATATATTTCTTAAAAAAGTAAACGCAGGTGCGATCGTAGTTTAATAGGAAAACCATAAAGTTGCCATCTTTGGCAAATTATCGCCCATTTGGTGAAGAAGGGGGTTAAACTACAAATCACCCGTATTTTTAGCTTTTCCTCAAAATGAAATTTTGTGATGCTTATCAAAATTTCAAATACTCTATGCATTCTACTTTTAATTACAACTCTGGAACTTTATGTATTTATATATTTTTTTTATTGAAGACCGCTCCCCTCAAGGCTCAGCTCCCGTTTACGGCCTTCGCCAAATTGGCGAGAAATTTGGCGATAAAGGGAAAATCACAATTTTGAATAAATTCAAGCATACAAAATATTATGAAAATTTCAAAACAATATTTGTGTCTACTAATAAAGATTTACAAATTGGTCGTTGGGTCCAGATTTGAATGAATACTCTGCATGAATTAAACAATTTTGCTTTCATGAAGTTGATTTATAAAATTAATAATATAGATACTGTGAAATAGAAAACTTTATTTTGCGAAAAATACATTTAAATGTACATTTACAGTTCAAAAACATAATTGAAATCAATTAAATTTGTTAAATATTCATATTTATTAAAATAATTGTTTATTTTATGAAATATATACATCTATAAATTTAAAATATTTTTGTAAGGGTTCTCAAAGAATATAAAGGATTATATTCTTATAAAAAGATTATATATACTTCTCTTAAAGGATTATATATACCATTGGTGAAACCAAACCAACTCCTTTTTTTCATCAAAAAAATGTTCAAATAAAAATTAGACTTTCTTAATAGAATTTCATTAGCCACAAAGATTAATTTATATTCATATAACATTTTTAAACTATATATGCAACCATAAACAAATATAAATAAAAAATTTGAAGCTAATCATAATTCGCCTGTTTCATAAATTATGAGGTCATGTTTTTCTTCTAATTTGACATGTACTGATTTTTTTGAATTTTTTTCATATTCATTGTTATTATATGATAACAATATGAAACATGCTTCCAAGATATAATTTATTTTATATATTTTTTTAAGTACATCTTTTTTTTTAAGTTGTTTTAAGTTGTAGTCATAAGTAATCACCAAATGAATAAGTCTTCAGTTTTTTTCTTCCTATGCTAACAATGTTCGACTTAACATGCTTTCGAGATTCTGTTTATATTCTTTTAAAATTTTTGCTGCAAATTAAATCCAGATAAATGTAATTTTCAGCACATGATTCTTTGAAATGAAATAAATAAATATATTTTCTAAAAAAGTAAATGCAAAATAAAGTTTTCTATTTCACAGTATCTATATTATTAATTCTATAAATCAACTTTATGAAAGCAAAATTGTTTAATTCATGCAGAGTATTCATTCAAATCCAGAGCCAATGGTCAATTTATAAATCTTAATTAATAGACACAAATATTGTATTGTTTTGAAATTTTCATGATATTTTGCATGCTTGAATTTATTCAAAATGTGATTTTCCCTTTGAAACTTGATATTATTGACTTTTTTTTTTGAAAAAATTTAAAAAAAATCAATGCAATAATATTACTTGAGGTCTTCAATAAAAAAAATATAAGTTACATAATTCATCTATAAATGCAAATTATATTATTATATGTTCATAAAGCATAAGAGAAAAGTTTCAGAGTTGTAACTAAAAGTAGAATACATAGAGTATTTGAAATTTTGAAGAGCATCCCAAAATTTCATTTTGAGGAAAAGCTAAAAATACATTTAAATGTGCATTTACAGGCCAAAAACATAATTGAAATAAATTAATTTGTTAAATATTCATATTTATTAAAATAATTGTTTAATTTATGAAATATATACATCTATAAATTTAAAATATTTTTGTAAGAGTTCTCAAGGAATATAAAGGAAATACTATAGGTGAAACCAAACCAACTCCTTTTTTTCATCAAAAAAAAAGTTCAAATAAAAATTAGACTTTCTTAATAGCATTTCATTAGCCACAAAGATTAATTTATATTCATATAAAATTTTTAAACTATATATGCAGCCATAAACAAGTATAATAAAAAATTTGAAGCAAATCAAAATTCACCTGTTTTATAAATTATGAGCTCATTTTTTTCTTCTAATTTGACATGTATTGATTTTTTTGAATTTTTTTTTCATATTCATTGTTTTTATATGATAACAATATGATACATGCTTATAAGATACAATTTATTTTATACAATGTACTTTTTTTCCGAGTTATAATAAAACAGCAATCAAATTTTGATATATTTTTTTCGTGGAGACAAGAAGGCCTCTATAACTTCATTGTTCACTTCAAAGGTGTTTTTTTTATGTAAGTTCCCTTTCAGCAGTAAATACAGAACAAAATTCTTTACCATATTTAGCACATAATAGACACATTTTTGATGAAAAAAAAAAAACTTGCTTGAAGAATTTGAAGAAATTTTTCCTGACATTCATGACAAAGAATATTCTTCAAAAAAGAATACTAAAGTGATTGCACAAAACAATGTAACTATTATATACAATTTTGTGACGATGAATTCACTATTTCAGGTTTATTGCAGTTGGTAGAAGCTTCCAAAATGTTATTAGAATTGCTTGGTTATGAATAAAAGGTTTTCTTTGTACATCAGATCTTAACATTTTCAGACTTTGTCTGCTTTTATTTGGACGTCCTTTAGGCTTTTGGTAGTGAAAACTGATAAAAAAATGTTTAAAACAAAATTTAGAAAGAAAAAAAGGTAATTAAAAGTAATTTTCAATTTTAACTCTGAATAGAACGGTTTTTGTATCTAATTTCAAAGGAACTGAAACGAGCCATTCGAATATGAAATGTATGAGGAATGAATGAACAAACCAAAACAAACAACAAAGATAGAAGTTTTTAACATCTGCCAAAGCAAAAACAACACCTTAAAATCAGAATTACTCATAAAGCTTACTAGCAGTGTTAGGAGGAAAACGAAACTGTTTTTACTGCAGCTGTCCAAATGGAAACAAGTGGGTGTGGCATCGTAATAACAATAAAAAAATGCTGATATTGAGCAAACGAATTAATATATCATAATAATTTTTTCCCAAACGATAGCTTACAGTTTAAATATACATCAAATATCAAAATAAAGATATTGCAGATTTCATCAATTTTTTTATACCTGAAAGGATATGTTTTAAACAATTATTATTTTTTTTAGTGTTTGAGGCATTTAAAACTAAGCATTGTTAATTAATCGATTTTTTTCGGATTCATTTTGAAGTACTTTTGAATTAAAATAAAACAAATAAAGGAATTAAAAATTTATAACCAATTTTTGTTACCCAAACTGGTGTAGAAAATTCATGCATTTGCTTAAAAATTTAAAACAAACTCCCTCTAACTGTCAAACATTTGGCACCTATCAAAGTATAAGAAAGGAGCATTAGGATTATCCTTGCCAAAGCCTTCAAGTTGATTTCTTTCGACCCTGCTATTTCATGATAACATGCATTTATAACGAATACATTATTAACCCAATTAATAAGCTTTAAAACAAACATGTTTTAATTTATATCTTTTCAATGCAGAGCTAATTTGTAAAACTTTACCACATAACTTGAGATTGAAGATTGGCTCACCTATCATTTTGCTTCGAAATTTGAATGCACCAAAATTATGTAATGGCACGCGATTAGTCATTAAAAAAAATCATGAGAAATATTCTTGAAGCTACTATTTTGAACGGCAAATTTCAAGATGAAGTTGTACTTTTACCACGGATCCCAATGATTCCTTCAGACTCACCTATCCCATTCAAATGTTTGCAATTTCCAATTTGCTTGGCATTTGCTATGACTATTAATAAGTCACAAAGTCAAACGATGACAATTTGTGGTTTAGATTTAGAAAATCCTTGCTTTTCACACGGCCAATTATATGTTGCGTTTTCGAGGGTTGGAAAACCATCGAATTTGTTTGTTTATACCCCACAAGGATTAACCAAAAATATCGTGCATGAAATGGCATTACGATAAATTTATTTTTTATACATTAAAAAAATATACATTTAAGAACAGTAGGTCGAATTTCATCTTTTTTTTACCCTTTAATTAAAACACGTTTAAGTTTCTATTCAACAAAGTAGAATAGAAACAGCAAAGTTTTAGTTTCAGTTCAGTTTAAGTTTCTTTATTCAACTTAGCTCATAGTATACGCATACTCACAAGGAATCGATGGGTTTAATTGTGGGAACTGTACACCTGATGACGTCAGGTAATATAGTAACATTTTTATACAATTTTTCATCAAAACGAGCACCAGATCGTTAGATTGTTATAACTTATTCCAGAAATTTTGAAATTTTCGGACAACATCTGTCGGGTCCGCTAGTATATATATATATATAATATATATATATATATATATATATATATATATATATATATATTCATGGAGTCGACATACTCATCTTTCTTGACGGATAATAATTTTTCCCCTTTTCGACTGTTTTCTATATTATATAAGACACCATATATGGTTCCAAAAAAACAAAGAAAATATAAAACTTTTTTATTATTTTTCTTGTAATATGTCTTATTGATAATTAAATAAAGCTATTTTCAACATGAAACAATTTTTCAACGCTTCATTAATTCATGCAGTAAAGGGTTAATAATGCTTATAAATGATATATTTTTTTTAAAAAAAATTACTATTTTGAATGCTGGTCTCTCTCTCTCTCTCTCTCTCTGTGTGTGTGTGTGTGTGTGTGTCAAAAAGTACTTACGTTTCTGCTTTTCACCCCTCTTGCGCAAATATGAGATTATTTCGAAATATCATAAAACCACAGACAATTTTTTTGCTTTTTTATTATTGCTAAATATACAGGGTGTCCGAGAAGTCTTTGACACATTTCAAAAATTCGGTAAAAAAATAATAAACGAGATAGAAAGTAAAATTAAATTACATTTATTACCTCATATAGTAAAGGTTTTTTTTTTAATGCAAAACTGGCTGGTAGATTGCGGTACTGAAACGTTAGAAAGAGTTATTTAGAAAATGGCCTCTCCAAGTGAGCGCGCGTTTTGTGTTATGTGGTTTTTCGAATCGAAATCTGTTACTCAAGTTCAACGTAATTTCCGTAGGAAATATGGGAAAAGACCCTCCATATCGTAACAGCATTATTTCACGGAAAAATAAGTTTTTGGAAACTGGGAGTGTCCTGGGTCGACACAGAAGTGTCGTCGATGGAATTCATCGGTCATTTGCTCGTAGCCCCCGAAAATCAGGGGCCCACATCGAGGTGTATTGATGCATTAAAAAAAACTATTGAGGTAATAAATGTAATTTAATTTTACTTTCTATCTCGTTTATTTTTTTACCGAATTTTTGAAATGTGTCAAAGACTTCTCGGACACCCTGTATATTTGATGGATTAAAATAGTTTGCAATATTTTATAATACTTAATTTGGAAACAAAATTGAATGGAAACTGCAATACCATATATGGACCCATATGCGGTAAAGGGTTAATAAAATTTTATACTTTTATAATTCTGTGATTTTATTTATCTGATTAGCGCAGCATAGCCAACATCTTGGGTTTTGTGCCAAAAAAAGCGCCAATTTACAATATCTTCATCCAACGCGATATGTACCGGGTGGCCAGAAATAAAACACCCCTACTCTGACCTCCCTGGATATCGAACTACTCAGTGTAAAGGCTTGAAAATTTGTGGACATACTATTCAAAAAATGGGGAAACGGATTTCACGAAAAAAAAATTTAGTTCCAGAAATCACCGATAGGTGGCGCTGTACCACTGGACGTATGCTGAAAAGACACAAAAACACGTTTTAAACACATTTTATTTGAAAGTACCAAGCATACATGAAACAAGGACGTTATCGATGCAGGGAATGCTGCTCAATATGGTTCCCTTCCTGAAGATGTAAAATGTGAAGTCTGTGGACAGCTTGTTCAACTGCGGATCGTAACTGGTCATCTGAGATGCTTCTCACATGCAGACTGATACTCTCTTTCAAATCTGCCAAGGTTATCAGACGTTCTCGATAAACAAGGTTTTTTAAGTGTCCCCAAAGCCAAAAATCACACGGATTAAGATCCGGTGAACGAGATGGCCAAGTTGTCGGAAACGCGCGACTGATTATTCTGTCAGTGGTGAAATGTTGGCGAAGAAACTGTTGCACAGGGAGTCCAATGTGTGGAGGTGCTCCATCTTGCATAAAAGTAATGGTGTCAAGGCATTGGCGCTGCTGCAAATGGGGTACAACAAATGTTTCGAGCATCCTTTTGTACCTGTTGGCCGTCACGGTACATGTCTCAAGGCCATTGGAAGTAACCTCTTCGAAAAAGAACGGTCCAAGGATGAATGTGGCTGTGAATCCACACCAGACTGTAACTTTCGGTGAGTGGAGTGGAATCTCTTGGAAGGTACGGGGGTTTGTCGTGTCCCATATGCGACAGTTATGGGTGTTCACTGTTCCACTGAGGTGGAAATGGGCCTCATCGCTCCACAGAATCTGCCACGGCCACGATGCATCCACTTCAACTCTAGCAAGAAATGTCAATGCAAAGGTCAGTCGCATCTCCCTGTCTGTGGCCAGCAATTGTTGATTAGGGCGGATTTTGTACGGGAAACAATGCACCATTTTTCTGAGTACGTTCCACACTGTGCTATAGGGAACACCCAAGTGTCGTGACACTGCACGTGCACTACTGCAGCCTAAAACATTATCCATTGACTGTTCAACAATACCGGTGGCAACATCTTCAACGACATCTGAACGAACCGGTTTGCGTCCTCGACCAGGCTGAACTCCAAGATGTCCAGTTTCCTCGAATCGAGCGATCATTCTCCTGAGAGCTTGTGGAAGCAATGGTCCCTTACGCAAATCCTTAAGTCGGCGAAACTCTCGAAGTGCTGCTGGAGCATTTCCTTTATTCTCGTAAAACAACTTCACAAGCAAAGCGCGTTCTGGCAGCGTGACAGCCATCACTAATAAGAATGACATTCCCCACCTTTTAACATGGCTTCTAACCATGCTTTATGCAAATTTTTCTGGTTACAGTATGAAATTGCAGTTACAACGGGAGTTCTAGCTTCTTTATTATTTTTATTTTCCATAAGGGGCAGAAAAATTAAAAAGGAAGCATGGAAGCATTCCATTCCGCATAAACATTTTAATTTTTATTATTATTTGTGTCTTTTGATCATAGTTCCAGTTGTGCAGCGCCACCTATCGATGATTTCAGGAACTAATTTTTTTTTCGTGAAATCCGTTTCCCCATATTTTGAATAGTATGTGTACAAAATTTTGAGCCTTTACACTGAGTAGTTCGATATCCATGGAGGTCAGAGTAGGGGTGTTTTATTTCTGGCCACCTTGTATTACAAGACAGCCTGTTTGCAATACTCTGACTGCAATAAAAGCTCTCAACCATCCTTCTCCATCCCTGACAATAAGTCGGCCGGGGACCGGGGAGGGGCGAGGCTGGGGGGGAGGCGGAATTACATCCATTCCATTGATGACTTTCGAATTAATTCGCTTGTCTACGGAAGCCGGAGTCAGCGCTCTGGATAATCATATTGCACTCATGCACCTAATCAAATTAGGTCCAAGAATAGACCAATTTCCGACGCACTCGCGAAGGACCGGACATTTGTCATCGTTAGATGGGGATCGTCCGGGATTCTTTCCTGCCTCCCGAAATGACCGCCGGAGGAGCTCACTTTAATGGTCTTCAATAAAGGAGATGGGGGGGATTCGTTGGGAGGGATGTAGGTTTACAACACTATAAATATATATTTTAGAGTATTGAATTTGAGAGATGACTCCCCCAAGAGCATTGGATAGAAGTAGAATAAAAATGTTAAAATACAACTGATTAGAATTCGATATTATGATTTTTGTAACGATTGATTAGAAATCTATATTGTGATATGTGTAACGTTGATTAGAATTCGATATTGTGATTTTTGTAGCGATTGATTAGAATTTGATATTGTGACTGTTTTGTAGTGATTTATTAGAATTCGATATTGTTATTTTTGCAGCGATTCTTTAGAATTCGATATTGTGATTTTTGCAGCGATTGATTAGAATTCGATATTTTGATTTTTGTAATGACTTAAAAACTGTATTTGATATATTTACCCATAATCTATCAATTATATAAAAATTATTTATTCTTTGCCTGCGTCCTGGCACAGACATAGCGCAATAGAACAAATTTTGTGACTCCCAGGTTCGAGTCCCGGTTAGGGTAGGGTTGTTCTTTTGTGTGCTATCTGTGAGGTGTCTGACTGTGCCCCCCATGTAAAAAGTGGCTATGCAATCGAATGTGATGAGTGTTTAGCTAAGTCGTTCTCTTGATCCTAGCTGGCGCTACTTCAAAAACAAGAGACGCTGATTTGGCTTAAAATCGCTGACGGCCATCAATACTCTTGTCCATGGCAAGCACCATTAGAAACAACAACAGCATTTGTTCTTTTGTATGGGAGGCATTTCTGTGAAAAAGTTAATAATTTTACTTTGATAAATAACCTAATAATTTCAGTTGATAGATATTCTTGTCATCATAACATAGATAATCTTATAATCAACACAGAAAATATAATATAATCATTTCTTTCTTTGCTTTAATTAACATTTCATTATATTATTTTTTATTATTAGTGTGCTTCTATATTATGATAAATGTTATATATATTATTATATATATTATGCTAAATGTCAACATTTTGATCATTTCTAGATTACAAACAAACAGACACACGCCAAAACAATTGTAATTATATCAGTCTGTCTATTTATAGGCATTTAATAACAATAATCAAAAATGTATGAAACTAAATGAATAAAATACATATGTTCTCATACCATAATATAAAGTCTGTATCAAATTTTGTATTGAAACTGTCTCAGAGTGAATGTGCTTCTCATTAATAGGTACTCGATTATTTTTATTATATTTTGAGTTTAGTTTAGTTATATTAACGTCCCGTCGTAAAGAAGCACTAGGGATATTTTGGGACAAACTTCGTAATCTTTAGCCATGGTCAGATAACGAGAACGACACCTGAGCTGTCACCCTTCTCTCCACAGCACACCAACGGAAGAATGTTTGGCCTTGAAAGATTTAATTTGTAAAATAATAATAAAAAATCTTATATTCATTTTTGTCAAAATTGTCTTCTATTTTTTTTAAAATTCAGTTTAAATTTTAAGCTTCGTATAATTGTAGTTTATTATTTCTTCCTTCCTTCAATTCGGGTATTTTCTTCTTTCTTTTTTTTTTCTCTCAATAAATCAAATTCTCCCATTTCAATTAAGTGCGACAAGCAGGTACAACTTTATTACTTTTACATTGGAAAAAAAAACTTATTTCGATTTGAAATCATTTTCATGTAAACGAAAAGAATTGTAAACAGCAACAACAAAATCAAATTGCTAAAAAAAAAAATCAAACGATCTAAATATTTGGAAACTTATTCAAAAATTAATGAGGTTTAGCTAAAATGAGAACTTAAAAAAAAGTTCAGAAAAATTAAAAAGAATAAAAACACATTGTCAATATTAGTTTTATTTCCTACATTTAGATTTATATTTAAAAAAATGTGGTCATGCAAAAAGAACCCCAAATGTTTTCAAAAAAATTAACCACCTATTACTGATGAGCTCTTAAAAATTTCTTTAAATCCATTTTCTTCCTAATGCCAAATTGCATTTCTTTGAGTCTGTAACTACACGAAAGTGGAAAAAACTTAAGAGTTCATCATAATGCTGCCGATTTGTGGAGATAAGCAATGCAAAATTTCTCATCTATAAAAGATAACTGGGTCATTTCTATTCCACGGATTGTTGCAACATCGTATTATCTTTGTTTTCAAGTTAGGCGACCACTTTTTTTTTTAATAAAAAGTAAAATAAAGTTTGAAGCCTCTAAGTCGTTTTCCCACCCTAAGAAAGTCCAACTGCGGTGCCACAAAGAGATGAGAAGCTTCCAGTATGATGACTGGTTCTCGCCAACCGGGTTGGTAAAGGAATCGTAAACTTTGACTACCCTCTATTAAGAACGTTCCACTTTTGGGAGTAATTCATGGTGGCAGGGTTCCTCCTGTCTCTTCTGTGGTGGTGTTTTGATCTCTCAGATTTTCCGAGTGACCACAAGAGGGTCGGAGGGATCACTTTTAATTATCGTTTTCAAATACTTAATATCAAATTAATTAGTACCTTATATCAGTTTTTCATATATTGTTGTTTCTTATATATGAAACTTACCACGGACACCGGCACTTACCATGGACAAGCTCGCAGAGGTAGTCTGCTACATAAGCCAAAACAGCGTCGCTTGTTTTGTAGCACCCCAACTAGGGGCTAATGTAGCCCCTAGCGGGGATATTACAGCGGGGCACATTCACATACCTTACAGAGAAAAGACAGAAGAATAACCATACCCCAACCCGGGAAGCTCAGATCATGGGTAAGACGCACTACCCCTATGCCAGGAAGCTGGCAGTTTTTCATGTTTTTGTTGTCATTTTCCACTTTATAATGGAAGGAGGGGTACAGTAGCTTCTGAGGTTATGGACCCCTGAGCACCCGAAGGCAGAAGTCTGACTTCCAGCTTACACACGTCAGAAACCCTTTTTAGGGGGGTTGCTTCATTCATGCATTTCATTCGTTCAACAACAGATCTTAATTTAGACCTGAAACAGAGAACGTCCACCTCTGAGCCAGTACCCCCCCCCCCAATGGTGTTAATCTCGACATGGAAGACTTTGTAACTTTGACAGATTTAACGTACGCCAACCACCACATACGCGGTAAGGATTCAGCCGGCGAGGTTCGAACTCGCACCCTGAGGAATACTAGTCTGAATCTCTACCAACCAGGTTTTCCCAGGCCAGTAGTTTTCTATGTTTTTAACGCATTAGAAAAACAACTTTAAATAAACGAGTCTCTTCTATCCCTCAAAATAGGATAGCGAATCAATTGTTTCCTACTATCCAATCCAATTAAATAATCTTTGTGGCCTATATTGTCTAAAATAGAACATTTTTTTCCCTGTCCAGATTCTATGAAAAGACATAGAGAAACAAAATCCTGTCATTGATGTAATGAAAAACCCCATCCACTGACAACCACTCTGCGAACAACTTTTATCTCCAATCAGAAGTAAATGAAAACACCGCCGACCTATCCATCAAAGAGTCCCCGGGTCCTTTCCCTGGGAGCGATGCTTTCTGTCTTAAAAGGAATTAAGCGGCCACAACGATCTTTTCACATAGGGTCATCCCAAACTCCCATACTTCTGTCACTTAAGCGGAGGCATCCATCTATCGAGAAAGACCGACCCATAATTAAATTGCCGCATCCATTCAGCTGCAGCACAAATACCATTCAATAATGAGAAATGGGGGGGATCCACCCCCATCCCCCCACCTTGATCGAATTAGGGCGACAAACGAGTAAAGCGCGCATGTCGCTTGCACTTAGAGGGTGTTTAAATGCCCCGTTTCATATACAAGGATGGGGGTGGGGGTAGGAGGGTCGATTCCCCTTGTAGGAGCGGTTTCCGGTTCATTAATCCATGCATGCGCTCAAGTAACACTCTACGGGATTGGAATAGGGGGGCTGATTCATAACGCCAACCGATGATCCCTAATGCCCCCTGCATGTAATTCAATTCTCCTCGTATGACATGCCAGGTCGCAGTCGTTTGACTTATGCATTTCGCCGCTCGCGTTGCTTGTTGCTGCAAGATTGGGTTGGAAAGCGTCCGAATCAATTAATGGCAGAGTCCTTGTCTACTTCCGAGGAATTGGCTGGGCTTATTTAATAAAGCGCTTTATGATGCATGGTTTCGCTCGTGATTGTTCGGGTAGTCGTTGGATAGGTGTAAGTAAAAGTGTTCATTAAGGAATTGGTTATAAAACATGTAGAGGGAGGATTGTATCCTCATTTTCATTGGATGAATTTTTCAATCAAATAGATTTGCAGTTTGGCAAAGTTAAATAAAAATTGGTTTGCCAACAAATTTTAGGTGGATTATTTTGTGATAAGCGAAAATTGTTTTAAACCCTTACCTCATTTGAGATAATTGCTTGTCATCGCTAATATAAAGAAAGAGACTTGAAGAAAAATGTTGCACTAAATAAACTATAGTATAATAACTTTTAACCCTTTGCACTCTGATGGTGCCTCTGACTCATCATACAAAATTGTGCATCATTTTGACGTTTTATTTATTTATATTTGTGTTGTTTTTTTAATGTGTTGTTGTTGTTGTTACTAATGGCACTTGCCAAGGGCAAGTCCCCTGCTGATACAGCAGCAGATTTAAGCCGAAAGAGGTTTTTCTGAAGAAGCCCCAACTAGGGCCAAGAGTACGACTTAGGTACACACTCACCACATTTGCTTACACAGCCCCATTTTACAGGGGGGGGGCACAGTCCCACACCTCACAGATAGAACACAGAAGAACAACCATACCCGAACCAGGACTCCGAGAACACGAGGAAGACGCGCGACCCCTATGCCAGAAAGCCGACTTTTTCAAATTTAATTGTTAAAAACGCCTACATAATGGTTAAGAGATGTAAATTAATTTTTCAAAGGAAGTCGACTTCAAAGAATTATGCAAATTTATTTTTCATAGCAATTAACAAATCTTTGTATTAGGTGAATAATTTTGCATTTAAATATTTTTCGGTGTGCAAAGAGTTAATCATATATTCTGGCATGAAACTTACCATTGGCTATAAAACATATAGTCCAAATCTTATGTCTTTATTTTCATTTGGATCTTTCTTCAATCAAATCATGCCCAATTTAACCAAATGAAACCAGTGGCAGTAGTCTCTCTAAAACTTTCAAGCTTACTTTCTAACGAACTTATTATGCTAGAAAAAGCCCAATATGACACTGGATTTCAATGTTTATCAAATATTAATTTCTGGGTTCAATTTAGCATTTTTACTGAATCGTTCAAGTGATACTTGGCGAGTTATTTGGCGATTCATCCCTGGAATGCGTGAGCCAAAAATCCATATGTATTTTAGACATATTTTTCTCAATTGAAAAAAATTAACACAAAACTGCCTTTGTAACCTCAAAACCCATTACCAAATATCATATATTCTAAGTCATTGAGTTTTCGAATAAGCAAGTTTACTTGTCTCTGAAAGTACAGACGGACAGTCAGTAGACTCACATTTTGATTTGGCTCACGATTAGTCAAGTATCTATACTATAGATGTTAAATCTATGTACTGAATATTATCTATCTCTTTCTACCGTGTTAAGTTAGTTTCAAGTGAACGTACAGATGAACTTCGTCACAACTCGGATTTGATTTTATTCTAAATTTGACAGAAATTTTGCAAATTTGATGTAAAAATCGTATTCTAAATTTTAACCGTCTAGCTCCAGCCGTTTTTTAGTTATCTTTATCACAAACAGACATTATTTTCCAAACACATGTTTAGACTCAAAAATGTTTAAAATGTGAAAAATCGCTAAAAACCAGAGTTCTTATTTTTTAACGATTACTATACTTCCTCCATAATACGCATAAGAGAAAGTAATTAAGATCAGCAGTCAACAAATGATAGACGAATCATGTTGTTTTTAAGGATAATGCTGATGAGATAAAAACAAATAAAAATCCCCCAAAACCTTTTAAGTAACTGGGATAATGATTTCTTATCATAGAGACTTAGATATTACAACATCTCACTAAGTGAATCGTGGGTAATAATTTTTCCATCATATTCTTTCTTGAAAAGAAAGACAACAATAAAATGTCTGGATATTCATCACGCCTAAAATAAAGCAAATAGAAAAAATTCTTGAAGCTAATGCTCCAGTGTTTGACAATAACAATTCAATCTTTTTAAAATTCTTATAGGTAATAAAATCTTAAAGAATAAAAAGAAAAATAGTGATAGTGAACTTATCTTCAGACACTTTTCATTAAATACTTCTTTTGATTTCAACGTGCCTTGAAATGTTTAAGAATAATTTCCATACATTTTATTCGCTTGCTATCATTTTATTTAACTATTTCTGATAAAAATGGCCAAAACATTAGATAATAAAATATGGATTGTCTTGTTTAGAGAATTTATTTCTGTTTTCTAATTCTTTTCTAATGTCATTAAATGCATTCACTATCATTAAATGTATGTATTTTGACTCTAATGATAAGCTTTTGTCCAATTACTGTCAATTTAAGGCTTTTGTTTCATCATTTTAAACATTTTCCTGGAAAGAACTTTCTTAAATATAGGGATGAGAAAGATCCGGTATAGCGCTTGGATCTCGCTTCCTTATTAGGTATCTATTCTACACGATCGATATTATTATTTTTCACTATAATCTTAATTATATAAAATTCTGTATTACCTCTTTGATAAAATTTAATAATTTAGGCTTAAGAAATAAATAGACTGTTTTACAATCAGGTGAGATAAATCTAATTAAAATTTCAATAAACAACTTATTTGATTTAATATATTTATCGATCTGTAATTCTCGGAAATAAACTGAAATTAAAGTATTAACACTTTAATAACTATAACAAACGATAATTTTAATAAAAATAATAAACCATATTTAATCATCAATTTTGATATCGAATCGTTTGCACTTTTAGATTTAAAAGAAGCGTTTATAACTAAAAAAGGAGAGATTTCAATTCCTCGATTAATTTAGTATTTGTAACTTTGGATCTACAGTCAGTCACAAAAGTCTACGTACACACAGTGATTTTCTCATGTATTGCACAAAACTCGTAATTTCGAAAATTCAACTTCATTTTCGTAATTATTTATAATGATAACTCAGGTAAAAGAAATGAAATTATCAACATACTTGTTAAAACATAGCGAAAATAACAAAAGGTTTAAATTATGTGATCACGAAAGTCTGCATACAGAGACAGGAAACTGAAATTTGGAACAATGGATAAATATAAATAAGCCGTTAATACTTGGTAGGCCCTCCCTTTGAAGTAATGACTGCACGCATTCGGTTTGGCATCGAATTCACCAGGTTCTTCGTTGTCTCAGGTGAAATTTGGGACCAAGCCAGCTGCATAGCCTTCTTTAGGGTTTCCACGCTGGTTATGGTTTGTCGTCGAATTTTTCTGTCGATTTCCTCCTAAATGTGTTCGATAGGATTAAGTTCTGGTGACTGTGGAGGTGAATGCAACAGCTGGGGCGTTTTGTAGAGCAGCCATTCCTTAACAATCTTTGCTGTGTGCTTGGGATCATTGTCTTTTTGAAAGACAAAGTCGTTTCCAAATCCCAATTTTCTGGCTGATTCAAGTAGGTTGCCTTGCAAAATATTCAAGTTTCCAAAACGATCCATAGTACCAGTGATGAAAACCAGATTGCCGACTCCAGCTGCTGCCATGGCACCCCAAACCATCACACTACCTCCACCGTGTTTCACTGTTGGAGTCAAATTCTCTGGGTTCATTTCCGTGTTCTTTTTCCGCCAAACTTTGTCACGGCCGTCACTTCCAAAAACGTTGAACTTGCTCTCGTCAGTGAACACAACTGTTTTCCAAAACTCAAAATCCTTGTCAATATGTGCAGAAGCAAAGGCAAGTCTTTTCTGTTGGTTCACAGATGATATGAAGGGTTTCCTTCTGGGAACTCTGCCGTTGTAGCCGGCTGATCGAAGAATTCTACGAATATTTTCTGCGTGTACCTCCTTTCCACTTGCTGTCGCAATTTGATCCGCTAATTTTGGAGCACTAATTTTTGGATTTTTCTTGACTTTTCTTACTATGGCTCTTGTTTCTGAATCATTGAGCTTTCTTGGACGACCACATCGATATTTGCTGAGCACATTTCCACGCTTAACAAAATTTCTGTAGATTGTTTGCACAGTCGACCTACTTTTTTTAACAATTTTGGCGATTTCGGCGTAAGATTTCTTTTCACATTTCAATTTTGCTATCAAATTTCGAAGTTCTAAGGATGTTTCCTTCCCCTGGCTCATTTTAAGCATTTCGGTATTGTAAAATCCCAGGAAATGAGTTTTCAGATGGCTAACGACACGTGCCACCTCAACCTTAAGTAAGCTTTTACAAAACTTGATATACGAATTTTCTCCTCTCAGCCAATCAAGTGTATGCAGACTTTTGTGACGCACTAATATTTACATATTGACAAACTTTCCCGGTAAATGCTAATTTTAAACTTATTTTTTTTATTTAAATCACAATTTTTAGTGAAAAGTGAAAGATTGTTAGGATTTCCCAAATTGAAATATAATAAATTTTTGAAATAAGCCCATTTTTAAGGGTGTATGTAGACTTTTATGACTGACTGTAGATATAAGGCTAATAAAAGTTCTTAAAGACAATGAAGTAATGCATCCGTGGAAATGTACAGTAACTTGCTGTTTGAATTTTTGAATACATATACAAGTGAGTTTAAGTTCTTGTCTTTTTTAGATGACATGTTTCAATATTCTTAATTGGTTATTCTTGGCACAACATATAAATAATGGCCAAATAAAAGAAGTTGAAATTAATTTGCCGATTTTTAAAAAGTTTATCCATTTTATAGAAAAAAAATCTTGAATGCTGTAAGCAATCTCCAAATTGCTTTGAAAATTCAGAATCTTTGAATACAATAAAGTAGATGTCAGCCATTGTTTGTAATGATGTTCTTGTAATAAACTTGTTTATTTTTTATTTATAAACTGAGATATAGCATTACCATGGTTATATTTCAAAGATTTTACAAATGAGTGCTACAGAAGCATGTCTAACTTAATTTATGAATGTAATTTTAGTGAGCAAATGCTCAACTTATTTTGTATCATATATATCCATAATCGTATTCTAAGATTTTTTCCCAAATCCCGTTTGAAAATTCTGGAACAATATTACATTTTATCTATGCTTAAGTTATGAGATCATCACTAAAAAATTAAATATTTAACGAACAGTTACTTTGAAAAAAGTAAAGTAATTGGAATATAAAATAAATAGTATAAATTTGATAACAATAAATTTTGCTAACGAAGGAATAAATTGTTTATAATTATGCAAAGAGGATGAAAATAGAACGGTCTTCGAAAATCAAACTCTATTTAAATAAAATTTGTCCATCAGAAAAAGCATCAAAACTACAGTTCACAGAAGTAACAAAAAAAATTAGCAAAGATTTTTCGCTCAATTAAAAGTGTTTTTTCTCTAAGGCATACAAATGTCATTATCACCTTATCTGGTTTATTTTCCTTATTATCTAATAAGATGACACTTCCTATTTTGGGAATATTTTCTTATTTTGATTCAAATGGAAATCCATGAAATGCTTGGCTTATCTAAATATTCGAAGTCATTTTACTATTGAATTATAATTGTTATGAATGATTTTTTTTGTATACAACTATCAAAATTCGATAAATCGATGCACGTACGGCATACGGGCAAACCGGTTAAAGGGTTAATCATGATAACCTATTTTTTTTCTAACCAGACAACGGAGACGAAAATTTTCAAGATCAAGATGTTTCAATGATAACTATATTTCAAATTGGAACTGAAGTAAAAGAACAGAGTTAAAAAAATCATTTAAAAAATTATCAATCCAAGCTCGACTATATGTTACTACCAAAAAATATATATATAAAGAAACTTTTTTTAAATGATGAAGAATTGTCGCCACGGTCACAGAATTTATAAAACATAATATTTATTAAATATCCATTAACTTCAGAATCACTTTAACTTTAGACGCTTAAATATTTTAGACAAGTTTTGAAACTACTTTAAAATTGTTTATAGAAACAATTTTGAATTAAGAAAAACAATACGATAAATAAGAAGGAGTTACAACTAAATGGAAAAAGGATGTGCAAAGAGGAAGATACTGTATAGGAAATTTCTATATTTTTTTAATACAAAAATTTGTTTATAAGAGTACTTACAAAAATAAATATAGATTTTTGCAATAAGTTTATGAAAAAGAGCAAAGAATATATCTGAGAAAAACCATTTTAGTTATTAAGATAATTGTATTTTGGAGGTGTTTCCAATCCTCTTTAATCAATGGTATATTTTTAAAACACAACTTAGTATGATCCATTTCTAATGATAAAGACGAAATGTGACATTTTCTGATGGTAAAAGAGACTTTTGAAAACATAGTAAACATTCGAGATAAATAAATCCGATTAACACCTTTGCATTCGGGAAAGTAATTCGATGCATAATTATTCAATATACAAGGGCTTGTTTATTGCTCCAAATTTGTGTGTGTGTGTTCAAAAAGCAAATTTCTACGTCTTTTTACCATTCTGTAGGTATTTTCAATAATCAAAATTGAAAAATAAATGAATAAAACATCAAAATGATGTCCCGTCTTGATTGGTGCCGAAGAGGCATCATCGAGTGCAAATGATTCAATTAAATTGAATTCTAATATTTGGGATAAGCTGCCTTACCACAGATCTTACAGAGAACCTAATCCACATTTGTATTCCAGCTGCAGGAAAACCCAGTGAAAACTATCTTACAATAAATTAATAGTTTGTTTCCCAAACCGCGCATTATTTGACTATTTCTGTGTAGTGCTAGTTTAGACGACAGATATATCTCGTTGTGATTACGCTCCTTAATTTAATTTTTTAATTCTTAAATTCATTGATAGCAATTTTTTTAAATAAATTTTTATTTAGATGCAAGTTTTTCAAATATGGTCAAATATTTTTTTTATTCTTAAATCCTTTGACAATTTTTTTTAAATTTGTATTTAGATGCGAGGTTTGCAAATATGTTGAAATATTTTTTTTAATTCGAAAATCCTTTGAAAAAAAAATTTTTTTTAATTTGTATTTACATGCGAGGTTTGCAAATATGTTGAAATATTTTTTTAATTCTTAAATCCTTTGATAGCAATTTTTTTATATATAAATTTGCATTTAGATGCGAGGTTTGCAAATATGTTCAAATATTTTTTTTATTCGTAAATCCTTTGATAGAAATTTTTTAAATATAAATTTGTATTTAAATGCGAGGTTTACAAATATGTTCAAATATTTTTTTAACAAAACGAACTGACTATATATGTTGTGCGACAATAATATGATACAATTAAAATCCTTAATTGTAAAAATAAGCACATTATACTGAGAAAAACACTGGATTCGATAGTCAATGGACTGATTCCCAATCCACTCAAATCTCAAGGATAAATAACTGGAGGATTAACCCCTCAAGAATAGGTTTTTCGGATATAAAGTATAAGCTTTCTATATGCTGATTGGTTCTTTTTTCCTTACAAAAACGAATAGTTCCCATTGCCTTTTACCAATAACTGGTCATATATCTGTATGAAGGGTCAATAAATGTGCAACTTCCAATGGAAGTTATAATACATCTAACTGCCCTCGGGTATTCAGGAGTCTATGCCCTCAGAAGCTACTGCACCCCTCTTTCCGTGATAAAAAGCGGACACGACATCATCATCATCACCTGTAAACAAACCAATGTATGGTTAATTTAATTTACGTTTATTACAGTCATTATTTTTTTATTATTGTTGGCGAGCAACTACTTTGTGAGAAAATACCTTTTTATTTAATTCAATGGCTCAATTTTAGTATATACTTCAAATTAAAAGGGCTTCCGATCCCTTTGTAAAAAGAAACAATCAGGAGAAACACAATGGAATAGGCATTTCTAAAATTCCACGCGAAGCCTTCTCTTTTTAAAAGTTTCGGAAATGCTTTGGATCCTACATGGTAGCGAAACAAAAAGGCCCCCAAATAAATCTGATCTCTGGCAAAGCGCAAAATCTATAAACGATGGGGGACCGAGGCACGCGTTCCATTCTCGAACAAACAGAAGGAGGGGGGAATGTCAGAAAAATGAAAAATTCAAAAGGACTGACCAAAAGAAATATGGAGCTCCAACTATCAACGGACGGACACACATAAACTCGCACCCACTTTCTCATCTCTATTTCAATTCTCCCCCCCCCCCCATCTGTCGTTCTCAATATAGATATAAGTTAGATATTTGCGGACTTGAAATGAACGGCTCTTTGCCAATCCATCATTCGACGTCCGGTTACAGTTATTTTATTTTATTTTCCTTTTTAGAAATTTTTTAGAGGGAATATTGGTCCGTGAAAAACCGTTAGGATTCGAATTTTGACTTGTATGAACCGCTTACAGAGCAGTTAAACTTTTTTTTTTTATACATTAAACTCTCATAGTTGAAGCAATCAATACTGCCATTGGATTCAATTGAGTTTTGTAATATAAGCTGTCCATTAATATCATAGAATTCTTTTTTGTGTCAAAAATTATTTATTTTTGAAGTCAATCTAATCATTAAAAAAGATTTCTTGTTTTGAGATTTTATATGAAAAATTTGAGTTTGTAATATCGAAAATGTTTTTAAAATTTACTTCAAATAAAGATTAAAATGAAATCTTCCATGCAAATTTAAATGCATCATGTAAGAACATAATTTATTAAACGGTCAAGCATCACGTGCTCGCGCAAGTTAAATTATATTTTTATTCATTTTAATCGTTTCATTGATTGAGTCACTTTAATATTGTAAACGATCCAAAAAACTATGTTATGCAGTTATTGTTTTTAAAAATATCACATATCCTATTTATTTCATTTCATATAATCATGCGCTAAAAATAACATTTTTCTAGGTTTTATTTACTGCAGTTATTAACTTATTTTTTTTATCAAAGTTTTTGAAAATGCAATGAAATGCGTTATTAAAAGCTGGGGGTTTTTTTGAGATGCTCGTGCAAATAATAACATTTTTATTGTTCGCCTACGGATTTTTGTTGACGCCACAAATCTCATTCCCTCACAAAAAAAATGTTCTGACATGATAAAAATTAAATAAATGAAAACAAATTTATAATCAATGCTTTTGAATCCTGCCATTTCCTTTATATCTTAATTATTAATTGAAATACAAAGTACAGAGTAAGCTTAAGATAACCGAATTCGTTTAAGTGTCTTTTTCCTTACCTGGGGATTTATGAAATTATATTGAAAGCTGTATCTGACTTTACCGTTTTTATCAGTTATTTATGAAAATAAGAAAAAGCAAACAGCATATACTTTTACTTCTTATAATTTTTATATTTAGTCTTTAAAATGTTTTGAGATTCTTAGCCGTAATCAATCACAGATCTAAAGATTCCGAATATTGCTGTCAAATTTGGCTCAAATATATTAAGACGACTTGAACCAAAAGGGAATAACTCTAACATTGGTAAAAGTGCACGATTGATAGGTTTTCTAAAGGATTGAATAAGTTTAATAATTATAAAATGCAATTTATAAAAATTTTGTTCAAATTAATGTTGGGAAATTGTTATTAAAAATCTAAGAAAAATTTTATGGTAATGAAACTAACGCTACTGAAAAGTTAGTTTTTTTAAAAAAAAATTTAATAAGAAATGAAAATGATTTTTGTCTGATTGCATAGTCCAAAATTATGATGGAAAAATGCAAATATCCCTTTTCCTTTTATTCCTTTACCAAATAAAGTTAAAAATTGAACAGTGAAATTAATTCTTCCAGGAACAAAGAATATGTGAGAAAAATTTCACTCGAATCCATTATGAGGTGTAGAATTATATAATGTTCATGGAAACAGATAAAAAAAAAGCAAACTAGCAAATGGTACTCAATTTTTGGTGTATAGATTACAATTTTTAATCATTCTGTATAATTTTTTTCCATATTTTTATTTTAAACTTTTCATTGCGACAATTTAATGAAAAAGTCAATTCAAAGGTAAAACACTAACAAATTATCTATGACAATAGTTTATTTGCTTCTGAAATTAAAAATATCCATACTTACGGAATTTGCAAGAAAAAAAAAGAATTTGCACTGATTACCGAATTTAATCAATATCAAACGTTTCCGTACATCTTTTTGTGCTGGACTTAAGTTTATGTTTACCGGTACTTTTCCGTTAGCCAGGCGGCAGTGAAAAATCGCCACATAATGTAGAATTCTGCCAAATATTTTACAGCTATTTTAAAGCGAAAAATCGCCAAATAAAGAATTCCTTTAAATTTCTTTGACGATTTTCAGTGCCCCCTGGCTAATGGAAAAGTGCCTGTTTATCCTATGTTTTGTTTAACCCCTTAACCGGTTTATTTTCCTTACTATCTAATAAGATGACACCTTCTATTTTGGGAATATTTTCTTATTTTGATTCAAAGGAAATCCATGGAATACTTGGTTTATCTACGTATTCGAAGTCATTTTACTATTGAATTATAATTTTTATGAATGATTTATTTTTTGTTTACAACTTTCAAAATTCGATAAATCGATGCACGTATGGCGTACGGGCAAACCGGTTAAGGGGTTAATGTAAAAAAAAAAAGAATGCAAAATTCTAAACGCTTTTTTTTTTTTTTTTAGATCTGGTTGTAGAAGAATTTTAATTAAGAATGTGAGTCGGAAACTTTTTACTCATAAATATTTTTCATATCGAAGTACATGAAGCTCTAATTTATGAGATAATGAATCATGCTAGCCTTGTGGTTTTTAGTCTTATTTCCAAAGGTGGTAGATGTTTAGGGGGAATCAGGGTTATTAGATTCTAAATTTCTGATTCTGAATTCTGATGTAGAGGTTGTCAATTTAGTTGTCGTCCCCTTCGTCTGCTCCTGATTTGAAAACAACTGAGCACTAACATAACAAATGGAGATCTAACAACTTAAAAAAAGGATATTTAATCTACTTGAATCAGACTAACTTATACTGTCTTGTAATAGTAAATCAGTTGATTGAGAGATAATACGTTTAGAGATAAATAATTTTCATAACTTAAAGAATTATTGAAAAATAAGGTAATATAATGATTCTCACCTAATGTTAGAAGACGAAATATCATAAATCTCAAAATGATGAAGAATAACGCTTTTTGTTACTTTTTTCGGCACATTAAAAGGAATGTTGTCAAACTTATACTAAAAAGAATGTCTTGAAATGCACTTTTTTACCATAGTGATCTGAATCGCTCCTACGAAATACGGGAAGTTAAGGCTCGAATCAAGGCGCAGGAGGTATGTTTTGTCATTGGAGTGGAGGTAAAATGTCGGGTTCCAAAATATAGTAATGCTTTTCAGAGAAGAGATAAGTTATTTACTAATCCAGCAGCTCCTCATGCATATACTCGTATTGCTCCTCATAGAATAAAATATATTGTCTTTAAATAGGCTTGTTAAATTTTTCCAAAATGTGTATTTAATAACAAACAAGCATTGTTTAACATAGCAATATGAATTAATATATCCATTTAACGATACAAACTATTTACTTTTCAAAACAAGCCTTCCTCAACTTATGAGGCGCTGCATTTGACACCACTTTAATATGATCTAACTTTAATGATTTACTCGTATAAAAAAAATCAAGCGTATCTAATCTTGCGTCTCGCTCAAATATTCCGTCCATGAAGCGAGCAAAACATGATTTTCTTCAATAGTTGAAGGACATAAAACCATCTTCCGCAACCGTAACTATACCCTTCCCTTCCACCCTCTCCTCGAAAAATAACCGAGTCACCGATAAAAACGATAGTGCAGAATAAACCTTTAAATAAAATAAAAAACATCCCCCAGAATAAACAATAAAGGAGTGGAATAAAGAAGGCAAAAGAATAAAAAATAAAGCAGCGAATATCAAGGCAACAGGCTCCAGTAAAGACCTCTTGAGCAGAACATTTGCAAGCGACGAGAGACGACCCCTGCCATCTGCGGCCATCCCTGTGTCCTCCGCCCCCCCGTAACGCCAAACGATCGTCGGGGGAGGAGACACCCTGACATTGCGGTCCTTCCCCCTCCCCACTGAAGATGTCATAAAGAGCTTCTTTATTGTCAACGAGAGGAATGGTCATTTTTTTGAAGAGGAAGGACCATTTTAAAAGAGAAAGAAGGTCATGCCGAAACGGGATCCTGCCCGGACATAAAATGCTATGGAACAGTTTCATCTTTCTCGTATATGAGGCCAACTTTTCGCCCATTTTTCGATTATTTTGCTTCAAGAAAGATTATTTAATATCTAGTGGGCTCTATAACTGAAAGAACTTTTTTTGTAATGTTATTCCATCATACACAGTGTCATGTCATGACTTTGCTTAGCTTAAACTCTGTTGTTCAATAAAATCTATGACTGATTTTTTTTTTTTTGAAATTTTTCATCAAGAAACCTGGCACAACATCTAAAATACTCTTTAACTAAAGATACACCTTTTAATAAGTTCTATTTTAAAATAGCAAGTATCGAGTCTTGGCGGAGATTTATCTTAGATTAAATTCTACCTACCATTCGACAAAAAATTAAAACCTATTTTTTATTAACTATGCATTTAAAAAAGTGGCTTAGAATCCAGAGTGCTCTATAACTGAAAAATAATTTTTTTGTAATATTATTTCATAGTGAAAAGTGCCATACCAAGATTTTGCTTAGCTTAAACTCTAGCTCCTTTTCCGATAATTTTGTATTTAAAAATTTTGGTTAAGCACCGAAAGTACTTTATAACTAAAAGCCACCTTTTCATTAACATTATTTTAAAATAAGAAGTCCCATGTTTTGAACAAGATATAAATGCTTAGATTAAAAGCAATTTCTTTCTAATTTTGTATAAAATAACATGGCTTAGAAACTAGAATGCACTATAACTGAAAGAATATCTTTGTATGGTATTTTTCATTATGGGATGTGTCATATGATCTCTAATCATGACCTTCTAGTTAATTTTTAAACCATTTGAAATAGTTACGTTTGTTTCCATATACAAAAATGCTTTAAATGACGTAAATAATTTTATTTTATCTTGTTAGTGATGTTAAATGTATTTCCGAAAAATTATGAAGATTAAATTTTTTTATAGTCCTTTAGTTCTATTAGTTAATAAATGATTTTGACACACTTACTTTTCAAATAAAATAAGTTGCGACATTTTGCAACTAATATTCACCGAAATATGAACCTTTGAGCATTACTATATTATACGTCACTTAAAAGAGATTCGCTAATCAAGGCTTAGTATCTTCCTGAGCTGATCTTTATTCCACTCATTTGTAAACTTTCTTCTTGTAAGGAAATGGTTACTAATGCTTGTTTTCAGTGTGTATTATTTTCCAGCATCGTTTGTAACGATGGATGGAGTTTAGAAAATCAACGGTTATGCGAAATCCTTCTGTTTTGGTATATAGCAACTCAAACATTAAAAAAAATTGAGAAACAGTACAAAGATATTTTATGAGATAGTAAGATTTAAGTTATATATATATACATATATAATATGTAAATTGTAGTAAAAGTTCATAAACCAAAGTCTGCTGATTCATAATATTTTCTTATCAGTTGGATGCTACTGCTATTACTTTCCTTTGGTACTGTTTTTATTTAGTATTTGGAATTGCATTTACGTGTTAAAGAATCGTAATTTGTTTCACATGGATTTTACTGATAGTTTTGTTCTCATCTAGCTAGTCAAGCTAATCAAGATTGGAGATAATCACATCCTATAATCATATTAAATTTGCACTTACCTTAGTATAAAACTTCTGATATCTAATAAAATAAATATTAATCCCCATAAGCAAGAAATTTGCTAAGTATGTTTTACAAATGGAGTTTTAAGAGAATTACTTTTATATTCTGTCTAAACAAAACCTTGAGCTTTTAATAATTAAAAAAGCAGTTCTTTTTAATTTTAGCATTTAAACATATGGTCTAATCAACAAAATTTAGATGAAATTATGTTCATAAAACGAAATATTCTTGTTAAATTAATAATGAGAGTAAGTAAACAGATTGAAAAATAAATACTTTCTTCAAACTATTTCAAATAAAAAATATACATAAAATAACTTCAAAAATAGTATTTTATTGTACTAGACCAATAAGAATGCTGAAGCATGTTAATAACTTTTCAATTTAATTATCTAAATCTTTTTAGAAGGGATATTTTATAAGACTATTATAAACGCCGATATCCAATTTGAAGCTACACTCTTCATCAAATCCATAAATAAAAGGAGACTGCTCAAATATTTAGCCAATTTTTAACGATATATTTGCCTCAATCTCCAACATCCGCTTTGAATGGAGGATTTTTGTATTTTAACACATCATCCATCCATCGTTTCTGTCAGGTCCCTGGCACAAAAATCTGTTGAGTCAACCGTTCTTAAATTAAGGCATCAGTTCCCACACTTAAGTCAATACTTATTATGGGGCGCCCCGTCATCATCTTCCAGCTAATTTCCATTCCTGACTCCCGTTCTGTGCTGTATCAACAACATCTCGTGAATCAGATCGTCCCTGTCCGATGAGGGTGCTGGAAATCCGTCAAAATACGAGGGCCGATGAAGCGTCAATCCGCCTCCCCAGGGGAGGAGGAAAGGGTATTCGGCCAAATCCGGCCTGACACCACAAACAGGCAGGGATTCGGGAGCCAATCTAAGTGTTTGCCCCGGGATTTTGCATAGGATTTAGCCCCTGCTGCTCCCCTGTACCGTCTGCGGGATTTCGATGGGCTAGTCGAGGTTATCCAAAGGGCTCATTTGGAGTTGAAGGGGGCTTAGGATTGTAAAGTCGATGCATGGGGGATTAGGGGGATCCTTTCGCGTCTCGGTGCCGTCTGTTGACGAATTTGAAATAAAACGACGGTAAATTTTCAACTGGGCTATTATTTTGAATAGGTAGGTGCATGTTCAGAAGCTTGCCAATTCTTTGTGATTTGGAATAAAATATTTTCAGAACTCGAATTCAAAAGCTATGTCTTTCGATTAATAGAACTATTTATTTTATTCGTTCTTAATCAGAACTATTTAAGTAGGTTTTTCAATTTCTACTATTAGCTCACACTCTCTCTCTCTCTCTCTGTGTGTGTGTGTGTGTGTGTGTGTGTGTGTGTGTGTGTGTGTGTGTGTGTGTGTGTGTGTGTGTGTGTGTGTGTGTGTGTGTGTGTGTGTGTGCTTTACCGTTAAAGTATATAATACAGTTATTTTATAGAATACCTAGTTATTCCGTGAAATAATTGCTCGTGTCCGTTAAAACGTGTAATATGTTATTAATTTGACACTTTAACTAGTTATTCTATGAAATAACTAGGTATTCTATAAATTAACTAATGATAGATAGATAAAGTGTAAAATAAACAATTTATCTAAAATGAAATAACTAGGTATTCTATAAATAAACTAATGATAGACAATTAGAATGCAAAAAAAAAAAAAAAACAATTTATCTAGTTTATGCAGCGTATAAATGGTATTTATGGAAACGTAAAATAAAATCATTTGTTACAACAAGGATTACTAAAATGACACTCGGAATTACAAAGAACATTATTTCTAAAACAAAAAATAAATTTTGTTGACGCACTGTTTATAGTTCATAAATGCAGTAGTAAATGTATTTGCCGTGCGAGATATATGATATAGATTATTTTACACTTTAACGGTCTGTAGATCGTTATTCTATGAAATAACTAGTTAAACCATGAAATACAATAGAGTTTTACACTTTAACTGACACGATCAGTTATTTCATGGAATAACTAAGTATTCTGTAAAATAACGGATTTCATACTTTAACGGTAACATATATATATATATATACACAAATTTTCAATCGTTGATAAAATACTTTCTATTCGTCCAATCAAGTTCAAGTAAATTTTTGAAAACTTGTGGTGGATGACACTTGATGTTAATACAGTTTTTTCAGATATTAAATCATTATTTTTTTATTCATTAATTAAAAACTAACTTTTTCCCCAAAAATCTTCATTTCCCCGCCGTCGAATAAGTAACGAATTCTATTTGTTTTTCCCCACATTAAAGAGGTTAGGCTTATCATGTTTTCAGTCAATTATTTCAAACGATTCTGTTTATTTTCATATTAAAAAATTCAAAATTAACCAGTGTTCGTTTCAAAATTAACCAGTGTTAATTCTTAAGATTCATTTTTAAGTAATTTAAAATTAAAATAATGTAGAATAAAGAATAAATAGAAATGTCTAATCTGTATTGCATTATCCTAACTGTCATAGAAAATTCAATGATTTTGCGTTGCCAGAATTGACTTTGAATCCTCAATTGGTGTTAGAAATTCAATGCTAGCATAATTTTTAGATAAATTATTTATAGTATTTGTAATTATTCGGCCAGGATAGTCTGGTTGGTATGGCGTTTGATTCCCATCCCTTGGGCTGCGAGTTCGAACATCATATATAGAAAGGAGAATGGAAAATTTCCAAGAAATTCTCTTTCTATTTTCCAGCTTAATATTGTGATACTGTCACATTTATATTAATTGCAATTATTTAACAAAAAGTGACTACATTAAAAATTTTCTTTGTTAACCTAAGTATAAATTGATTTGTAAAAAATCGTTTTTTTATTACTTATTTTAGATTTAAATTTGTACAAATCTTGAAATCTGAAAACAAGAAATGCATTTCTCAAAAATTTTTATCTCATGAGAGAGAAAAAAAACAATTTCTTTCTCCTTTTTCCGTTGCCATCAAAGTGTAAAGCTGCATTTAAAATTTATTAAAAATAATTTGCATGCATTTTTTAAAGATCTTGTCTTTTTCATTGAAATGTTTCCATGGACCAATTAAAATTGTCCCACAAATTGGGGGCCCTTTTCTAAATATTTCCAAAATTTTCCAGTTGTAAAACATATTCAGTTAAATATTTTACTACTTCCCTTTACTACATAAGGGTTCAAAGGTAAGAAAAATAATATGTTTACTCTTGTTTTCTATGTGTTTGGTTGATTGAAAGTGAAGTTTAAATTAAAAACTATGTTAATTTTCGTTCATTTACGTAGCATTTGTTCCTTTACGTACAAAAACATTTTCAAACAATATTCCTTGTTCACGGATATTTTTAAACGCAAAATTCAATTCACCCATTTTAAGTTGTTTTAATGACTTGGAATATCGAAGGTCAGTTTGTATCTAAAAGAGTGTATTGGTGTAGCGTCATAGTTACAAGACTATTACCCGCGTCACTGTGGCATGAACTGGTTTTATAGAGCAAATAATAGAAATTCAGACTAAAAAATTTCTATACTGTTATACGCAAATAGAAGGACGCCAGCTTCATTTTTAAATACAATGCTTGTTGTTTTATTTACCATCGAACTGATATTTTGGATGAATTCAAGACATGAAAAAAAACTTTAAAATATATCTTAACTAGAGTCTTTCATTCTAGTTATTCTCTCATGATATTTTTAGCATAAGTTTAGCAATGATGCAAGGCTTTTATACATTGAATTTTATGGCAGCAAATGAAAGTACTATTTTAAATTATACTTGTAAGATAAAAAATGGCATTTTGATTGGCTAACGCCATTGTTGCTGAAATCGGTTCAGTTGTTGGGGATATAAACTTTGCCGAGTTTTTGTTTTTAAATACCTTTCAAAAATGGTAGGGATCATTTATAAATGTTATGAGATTACAAATGAAATAAATTCCGATAAAACGATTGGAGCTTTTGGATTTTTTCTTGGTTTTCCCCCCGGAGAAAATAGAAAACGAAGGGCTTTTTTGTCCTCCAAAACGAGCAATGTATGAGAGGGATGAGAGATATATGAGGACACATCTAATAATCATATACTTTCATGTAAAATAAAAATTGATAAAATATTATTTTACATTTAATTTTGGACGGTAGTAAAAATGATTCTTTGAGGAGGGGGAGGAGGGGATCTAATCTTTTTAAGAATATGGTTTTGAAATTACATTATTTGCTGATAATCAAATAAATGTGTCAAAAATTCAAATAATGACTGCTTTGAAATACAAATAATTTCTTAATTACTTTAGACTTTTTATGTACAAAAAAATAAAGTGGGGGAAAAATGAGTAATTAGATTTCCTCGAGAATTTTTATCTTAGAAAAGAGATAAAAAGCAAACCTTAATCTCAGAAACTGTGTAAACATATTTTGCAGAAACCAGAATCCTTTTATATTTAGACGATTTTAGTTAATTTACAAATTTACATTTGCTAAAATTTTGAAATAGACATTTCATTTACTTCCGGGTGATCTGGGTTTCAAAAATTTTGCACAGAATTGCAATTTTTTTACAATAAAATGATACTTAGATATTTTCAGAACTTAATTATCAATTTCTTTTAAATGTTATTCCGTATGAAAAACGCCCTCTGATGATGACATTTAGAAAAAGAATGTTTGAAAGATTTCATGCAGCTTCAAATAATATATTTCAAATATATTAAAAAATAAGAAGTAGAAAAATGTAAGAAATCAATAAAAATGTGCTTTTATTAAAAGTATTAAGAACTAAAAAATAGATTTTATTTTTTTATCAAAAATCTAGGTATCAGAGTAGAAGCCAAAAATTGTGAGGACCTGAAAGTAATTCTATAACGAAAACTCCGTCACAATAAATATTAGAAGAAAAAAATTCATGGGCATTCACAACAAATTAAAAAATACGTCTTTAAAAATATAAAAATTCAAAATTATTGTGGCATTTCTATCAATTACTTATGTTTCTCCGATATTGCCATTGTGGCTCATGATATTAAGAGTAGGAAGTAAAATTTTAGGTAATACTTTTTATTTGTCTTATTGACTTTATGTATTTATAATATATTGAAATTTAGTTTTTAAACGAAATTTTATCGGTTCATTAAAACGTTCACTGACATCCGGACTATGTTGCATCAAACTTCTTGGCGATCTATTGATAGAGTCTCTGTAAGGTTAGGTTATTTATATTAACGTCCTATTTTTAAGGCAATATTAGGGCTACTTTGGGACGAATTACATGAACCATGGTTAGATGACGAGGATGACGCCTGAGCTGGCACCCCTTCGTCTCCAAACTTCCAGGCCACACCAGCGGGAAGACGTTTGGCTAAAAAGAATTTAAAAGACACCTTACCTATTTATATGACGATTCTTTGGTGGAATCGGGTTGCGAACCCGAAACCCTCCTGTTCCGAAGCTAAAAATTTATCACCAGGTCGCCGCGGCCCTTTGATAGAGTCTCAGTTTGAAGCCTGGAGGATCGAAAGTACTAAATTGACCAAGATCACCTATATGTTGGTTTGTTGCACATTAAATATTTGGCAGATCAAATGACATTTTGATGTGAGCTGTGAATATTTAAAGAAGTGATTTAAGCTCAAACTTAGTGATCTTACTTCATCATTATGTAAAATTTTAAAGCAAATCTCAAAATACTTGTAGTTTCAAAATGGTATGTTTCTCGATCTAAATTAATCTACCACATCATAGTTTTTTATTGATATGAATGAAATGAAATCCATTTCGGCAACATATATGTTTAAAAGAATTACTTTATTACATAAAAAATTAATTAACCTGTAATATATATATTTCAATTTTAATGTATTTAAATGTTTTCATTCTATAATTTTCACATTTTAATTAGATAATCCTCCACATTTTATTCTCCAATTTAATCTTTTAATTTAATCTTACCTGAACCTGAATATTTCTATTTTTTAATAGATACAACCAAGATTTTTTCTGAAAATGTTTTTTCAAAATACCTAAAAAAATGTCATATTTGCTTGCAATTACTTTTGCAATTAGAGTAATTGCCTTTTAATTTTCAGAGAGAAGGGAGTCTTCAAGTATAAACTGAAGTTTAATAACTTCTATAGTCAATGTTTTACACATAATAATTCGAAAAATTGAAGGACCGAAAATTTTCTAGTGCCCTCTATCAAGGGAGCTTCGAAACTAAAATTTTTTTAACAACATATATTTAAAATCATCTGTATAGTTTAAAATATAACATTTTCTCATATGTTTTGATGTTTTCTTACATAGAATACAGTTAAAGCAAGTTATTTTAATCACAATGGAATTGCTGCAGCTCCATTTAAATATCTATTTAAATCATTCTTGTTGATTGAATTATTTGACTGATAGACCATAAAATAATTCAAGACAGAAATGGACTGAAAACTGAGGCTGGAAAACAACGGCAATGATTGAAAAAGCCTTATTCAATTCAGTCACTACTCTTACCGTCGCAGATAATTTCCACTGTAGGAGTGAAGGGGACTCGATCCCACAGTACTCAGTAAGGAACCGAGAACTTGTTAACTTATAGGGTAGCTTAACACACACAAACACACACACACACACACATATATACATATATATATTTTTATTTCTTTACATTTATATTTGTATATATATATATATATAATATATATATATATATATAAACAAATTTTAATTTTCGACAAATGTATGTTGCTTTTGATTCTGTTTGATTCTGTTAGACAGCAGACACACAATTGATTTTTGTCGCCTTAGATACTTTTCTGACTAAAATACAAAAGTATTTTGATTTAAAATACTTTTCCTCCCTGTTAATTCCCTCCCTCTTTGCCATCTTCAACTAAACTACTTGTGAACTAAGTAATAGCACCTCATTCAGACAACTCTTAATGGTACTTCCGTATTAAGCCGTCGATCTTTATCGCTAAATTTGAAGATGTCGCCATTGCGTTGAAAACCACTGATAATGTCGACAGTTGGCACATCGACGGTCTAATACGTAAGTACTCTCTTAATCCCTTGCTAAAAACAATTGACTATATAACGCTTCTAGATTCATATATCTAATAATAAAAAGTAAATAATACATATCAATATAGGGAAATCTATGAAATTCTTTAGCAATATCAAAATATAACCGAAATTTACATTTTTGAGGACAGAAAAGAAATTATGAGATGCATTATGGTGACGTCATAGTCACATGACAAACATAATTTCCTGTGCCATTTGGCATTCACTTTAATGTTATCTACTTCCTCACAACGCCATGTTAAGCTCTTATTTTTCCTTTGAAATACGCCCAATGAATTTTAAAATTGATTTTATCCTATGCACCCGTTGGTTTAGTAAGGGTTGAAAAGACCCATGGAATACAATACATACATGGACACATTTTTATTCTTCTTCACTCATCTCTAATTATTTTCTCCATTTCTGGTCTTTAGATGAAAATATATATTAAAAAAATATTTCCTGCATGGTACCTCCGCAATATTGGTAATCAGGCCATCTGTTTCCACCTTGTCAATCTCTTATGGCATCTCTGTAAGCTTGGTATGATTAAAGTGGGCACACTGGCTCCGTTTCTCAATATTCAGTAAAATAATTCAATATGATGTCGATACAAATGAATCGACCTAAACATCAACCTTTGAAATCGTAAGTAATGAGTTATCGTTGCGCCTGAAAAATAAAGTGGGAGGGGGGAGTGCAGGTAGAACATAAAGTTAAAAAAAAGGAGGGGGGATCTATCCACCCTCTGTTTTGCGTTTGCGCCAACATCCTTTCTCATTCATTCGTGCCTTTTTAATCCCGAAGCTTTATGTCCCATAAATAAAAGGAGCCATGTGCGCTGCAAGGGCTGCACACGAAGTTTGAAGGGGTCGGAAAGGATGGTGGGGGGTAGTCGGAAAAATAAGCGACGAAATGAACAAAATTAAAATCCCCTTTTGCGTTTCCTGCCTGCACATAAAGTCGCCCATAAATGTCGCCTCTACGATTGCATTTAAATGAGTTGAAATGAGGTACTGCAACGAAAGGGACGACCGGATTTAATCGTTTGGCAGCATGATGCGATAAGGTGCCTCCCTTCCCCTGCAAGGTACACCCTCCCCCAGCATACGGAATTGTGATTCGCTGCTGTAGCGAACGATTATCATTACACTATCTCGCTCGAATTAAACTGTCTCCCGATTTGAGAAGTAAGGATTAGGAAGAAAATGAGGATCCCTCGCCTGAAGCAAGATAACAGGAAAACCCTCCTTTAGCGCCAGGGCCCTCCTTTTATTAGCATACGAGTGGAGGGGTCGCTATCGGGTCGTTTATTTAAGGCATTACTACTTTCAATTCTTCTGTGTCCTAATTCTTATGAATGAGATTAAGTGTAACAGTGGAAAGGTCTGATTTCAATCACTTGGAAGCTTAGTCCTCGAGGAAGAGTTTTCTGCCCCTGGAATTGGCATCTTATAAAGGACTGTCGAATTAGCTTAGATAAGCTGGACCGGCGTATTTTGTAGGGAGATAGGTCCCCGATAAAAGCCCCATTGGGTATGCATGCAATTGGAGTTAAGTCTTTTATGTGGGATCCGCGCAGAGATAATGATGGAGTAAAAATGAAACGGTGGAAAATTAGGGCTTGATCTGATTCTAATTGGTTCCATATTGTTCCATCCACGCAGATAAATGATGATCATATACGTTTTAAAAATCAATTCATACGAAGTTGAAATTTACTCCAAAGTAATTAACTCACATATTGGTGCAGTGGCAGACGAAAGTTACAGCGTATGACAACATCTAACAGTAGGCTATCAAGAGCTAATATGAATACATCTTAGTCCCTTTCTTGCTGTTAGATGAGCTATGCAAGTTAAATCCACGTAGTAAAGTTTTTGTAATTCACTAGAGAATGATGGCAACAAAACAAAAATCCAATTGTAGTTAATCATATCGTAAAATACGAAATTGAGCAAATGATAGGAAAGAACTCTAAAGAAGTTTTGAACATATAATCTAAAAAATCATGACATGACTAACACGCTAATTAAAACGGTACTTACGTATTAGATCATCGACACCACCGGTCGCCAAGGGCTAAGTAACTCTTGGGTGACAGATTCAAATTTGGCGATAAACCGTCGACGCCCCCGAAACTAACAAATGGCGGACGACAGTTAAGGTTTGAACGATTTTTAAAATATTGGCGGTTTTTTGCCATTATTGGCAGTTTAACAGCTCTTTGTTGAAGCATTCAAATCTGGCGATAAAGATCGAAGGTCTAATACGTAAATACCATTTAAACTCCATGTCGATTACCATGACTATCTTTATACTTTTAATTCTTATCACGTACATCATCGGTCATAGGTTATTGATTTTGTACTTTTCATTCGCGTCACATCAATCATAATAGTTTCCGTTGTGATCATTGTTGATTAGTTATAGAGATTTTAAAGATTGTTGCTGATAATTGTTGGCGATACATTGTTGTTTAGCGAACTAAATCCTTGTTGATTGGTCATACGCATTTAAAAGATTATTGTAGTTAATTATTGGAGATGCATTGTTGCTTAAAGAACTTAATCATTGTTAATTGGCCATGCGCATTTAAAAGATTATTGTTGATAATTGTTGGAGATATATTATTGAATGGCGGACTTAATCATTGTTGATTGGCAATAAGCATTTAAAAGATTATTATTGATAATTTTTGACGATATATTATTGAGTGGCAAACTTAATCATTGTTCATTGACCATACACACTTAAACATCATATTGTCTTAATAATTTTTAATAAATTATTAATAGAATATGATGTTAAGATAAAGATCACCACGCTCATTCAATTAAATATATCCCGCCTTATTTCAGTTTCATATAGATCTCTGATTGTCCCTAAAATAATCAGGTATCATAGATTAGAGGAAAAGGAGACCAAAGCAAACTTGACACTTAACTTATACACTGACGACCCCCCCCCTCCAAAAAAACGCAGAACACCTGCTTAATATATCGCAGGCCCCCGTGAGCACTTATAAGTGCCGAACATGACATGGTATGGACTCAATTAAAGTTTAAAGTAGTGATTGAGATAACTGACATCATAAATCCTGAAGGATTGTCCATAAATAAGTAAGTGTGGGTGTGGAGATATTCTTTGAACAGCACGCTGCTATAAATACAGAAATGCTCAATAATGTTCATTTTGGGGATTTAGGTGGCCAACGGAAGTGTTTAAGATCAGAAGAGTGTACCTTGAACCAGTCTGTAGCGATTCTGGAAGTGTGGGGTGTTGCATTGTACTGCTGGAATTCTTCAAATTCGTTGGAATGTACAATGTACATGAATGGGTGCAGGTGAACAGACGGGAGGCTTAAGTACGTGTTAATCAGATTCGTATCTAGGCGTATCAGGGGTCCCATATCACTCCAAATGCAGACGCCCAACACAGAACCTCCCCTAACTTGAACAGCCTCCTGTTGACATGTAAGGTTCATGGATTCACGAGGTTGTTTCCATACCGATTCTTGACTTTCCGCTAAATACAGCTTGAAACGAGACTCGTCAGACCAGGCTACGTGTTTCCAGTCATTAACAGTCCAATGGTGGTGTTGACGGACCCAGGGGAGGCGTAAAACTTTGTGTCGGGCAGTCATAAAGGGTACACGAGTGGACCTTCAGTTCGTTGAATGATGATGTTTCGTTGAATGGTTCGTACACTGACACTTGTTGATGGCCCACCTTTGAAATCTGCAACTATTCGAGTAAGGGTTTCACTTCTATCACGTTTAATGATTCTCCCCTGTCGTCGCTGGTCCAGTTCTCTCACGATCTTTTTCCTGCCGCAATTTTGTTAGGCATTTGATGTATGACCAGATTCCCGATATTCACGGTACACTCGTGAAATGGTCGTACTGGAAAATCGCCATTTTATCGCTACCTCGGAGATGCTATGTCCCATCTGTAATGCGCCGACTATCATGCCATCTTCAAATATTTATAATCTGCCATTGTCGCAGCAATTGCCAATCTAACATCTTTGCCAGACACTTGTTGTGTTATAGAGACGTTGGCAACCGTTTTGTTCCATATCTCTTTATTTGCATATGCTGGCCTATACCAGTTTTTTCCCGGCCGGATTTCTGGCGTAGAGGTAGCGCGTCTTCCCGTGTTCTAGGAGTCCCGGGTTCGAGTCCCGGTTCGAGCATGACTGTCCTTCTGTGTGCTATCTGTAAGGTATGTGAATGTGCCTCCTTGTAAAAAGGGGCTGTGCAAGCAAATATAGTGAGTGTGTAGCTAAGTCGTACTCTTGGCACTAGTTGGCGCTATTTCAAAAACAAGAGACGCTAATTTCGGCTTAAATCTGCTGCTGTATCAGCGGGAGGCTTGTCCAATATGGCAAGTGCCATAAGTAACTACGACATTTTTTTTTTCTTTGTCTCTTCAGCGTAAATATTAAATTTATTCATCTTTTATTTTATTTCCAATTTTTCTTTTTCACTCTATAGATCTTGTAAAATGCACATAAAAATTGTATTTGATAATTCATAACAAGCGTAAGTAATGCGCGTTCTTGAAACAATGAAAAGTACTGCTGAAAAATAATCCTAAAAATCTTTTTAAATTTAATTAAAAATTATAGAAAATAATTGCGAGCATATAAATTTGATGCCATTGTTAAGGAATTTCAATTTTTAAATAATATAAAAAGTTTTAAAAAAATGGTTTTTGTTCCATAATATTCTACAATAGATAAAGGAAATTGCTAACGATTGCTAAAGCTACAATTGGTAATGATTTAATTAAATTAAAATGTAAAAAAATTGAAACAATTCTTAAAAACTTTTCGTAATGAGTATGTCTTAAACGGGAAATAGTTTCGTTTTAAATTTAATAGTTATAAGTCCGATTGTCGATTGTGTGCATAGATTTGAAGATATTTTCATCACCCATGTTTCATGATGTTATTTACAGTTAGTATGCCAGTTAATAAAACTATCATGTTGGAAATGTGCTAGAAAAGATGTACTATCACAATAACAAATACACATGGTTAAAGACAGAAGAATAAATCATGCTTTACTTAATAATACGAATAATATAAAAATTAAAGAATACTTTAAAATAAAGCATAATAATTTCAGCTATGTTTATTAATTTAAATAACTGTGACTAATGGCACTGGTCGTGGACAAGCCCCGCTGATACGATCAGCAGATTTTAAGCCTAAGAAATGCGTCTCTTTGTTTTACAAGTAGCGCCATCTAAGGTCCAGTGTACGACTTAGATGCACACACGTCATAACCCTTTTTAGGGGTCGGACTACATTCATGCAAATTCATTCATACATCTCAGATCGTAATTTAGACCTGGTACAGAGAACGATCACCTCTGAACCAGTACCCCCAGTGGTGTTACTCTCGACATGGGGGACTTTGCGACGAGTGCCATCCGCCACACACTCGAAGATCTTTTGGCCGGCGAGCTTCGAACCCCTAACCTAAGGAGTACGGGTCCAACGCCCTGCCAACCAGGCCATCCCGGCCCACTTTAAATAACTGAATTATAGAAAGAGACTGTGATAGAAATGTGATAAAATATTGTGATTTTCGTGTTATTGGGGGAAACTGTCAAAATTCAGCTTAATTTTAATTAATTAAAATTTTAAAAAAATTTAAAATATATCTCTAAGATGTATATATATTTTTTTCAACACCCCAGGTAGATATAGATATGAGCTTAATTCGGTTATTATAAATCAGTGTACAACATGTGCGTGTGTGTAGTACCATCACATACATACTCACACGTTTCTTTGTTATTAGTATAAATAGATATAAAGTAGAGATATAAACTTTTAAACTCAGAATTCACTTTCCAGAGCAATATTATTTCTTAATTTACACATTATGCCTTTTAAACATTTTATTTGTTAGCTGTAATAAAAGCTACTAGTTTAATTAATATATATTTTTTTATAATTTTAAATAGTTTGCTGCCTCAAACTTGATAAATTTAAGTGACGAGATAAAAGCAAAGTTAGTTTGATACATTTTCCCCGAAAGTGGAAGAGTAAAATCATATATTCTAGCAAGCGCCATCATTCATGCCTGCCCAATTGAGAATAAGCTCTCTGGAGTATGCGCAATAGCTTTTTACTCAAAGGAGAAGAAGAAAAAAGAAGCAAGAGCAAAAAAAAATGGAAAAGAACCAAAAAATAATAAGTTAAAATTCACTTTTCTAAAAACTGTTCTGGCTGACGACGAGGAACAAACGATGCGTGGGGTGATAATACAATCGGACTTCCAAACTCTCTTCTGTAATTTGATGGAGACCGAATACGCCGGCAAGCTGCCTCTTCTCCCAAGAACTGAAGTGAAGAAGGAAAAGAGAGAGAGAGATAGGAGAAGAAGAAAAAGCGCGGGAAATAAGAAGAAGAAAACAAAGAACTAATGCGTATTCATTTTACATCTGCGCGAAACTAAAGAGGGACAACTTGGTGGATGGTCCAAATGTCCCCCAGCAGCTTTCCTAATGGGATTAAGTGGAAGAGAACCTTGCATATGTATGGGCAGATAGAAAGCGACCATAGATGAAAATCACTGTAAGAACATCGAAAGATGGAGACGAAAAAGAAAGGGATGGAACGAAGGCATAAAACAAAAGCAGCACGAAGGAATATGGTGTCTTCAGGGGCTGGGAAGGGGGCGACAGGGGGGAAGGACTGTCTTCCATCAAGCTAATGGATCCTGCGAGTCGAGCTAAAAAGTTGGGAGTGCGATTTTTATCAAGCTAAAGAGGAGAGAAGAAACCTTTCTTCTAGATGGCAGATGCATATGATGAGGCAAAAGTAGATGCATAAATGCATCCGCAATTCGCAATCCCCATTTAATATCATTCCCTCCTCTCCCCAACCCCCCCTGGCCGTCTTTGTCTTTCTGTCGTTTTCAAAGACTATCCTTCGGTGATATGTTTCGAGATGTGTTTTCTGGGCTGCTCTTTAAAAACTGAGCTCTTTCCAACGTCCGCCATTTTAGATTGCTAATTGATGGAGAAGGAGTTCTTGTTGGGAAAGGATGAAAAAGCAAAGATTGAGTTGTAGTCCGTTGATTGGCTGTTAAAAACTGGTAATGAAATTCAGGTGAACAGATGTCGGGTTTGGGAAGTAAACCATTATTCTCTTTTAATGAACAAAGCTAATTCTATTCGTGTTTCAGAATAACGTTTGTTTTTTTTTTCACTTTTAGTGCATTTTGAATGGTGTCAAAATATTTACTTTTCTATTCTTTTATTTTACACCCAAATTTCAGAGATAAATCTGTCACTAATATCCAAATCAGCTGTTTTATTTTTAATGCATGATTTTAGAAGTCAGGTTTATGCACCTGGAAAACATATTTGGTCGTTTCAGTCTTTGATTCAAGATTAAGTTATTATTCTTGAAACAAGTTAATGAGAATTCTGATATATTTTTTTTAATTTATGAAATTGTACAATTTTTAAAGCTTGATAGAATTTATAATAAAAACAATCAAATGATTTATAGTGAAACTGGTATACGAATAATAACAAATTAATTTTAAAAAACACAATGACAATTTTAGCTACACGATGAAACTGAATATTAATTTTTTCCGTGTTATTAGTATTTTAATATATTCACACATTATTAATTTACAACATTTTGTTGAATGTGATAATGTCTATCCATTTAATAATTTATCAATTAAGGATTAATTTATTTAACTGATAGCTCTAAAATACTTTTTGAAAGTTGATTGTTTATTCGATAATAATAAATGTTCTTCTTTAATAATAATCTTTGCCACTCGTTCGTTCGTTCTATAGATTTTTTAAAAATTTCTTTTAACTTAAATTACTTAAAATAAAAGGAAATAAATATCTGAGCAAAATCAAAATTTTCATTAATACTTTCTTACCGTATTTTAGGTTTTTTTTATTTGTTTATATACTTGTTATTTTATGCCAGCAATAATTTTAACAGCAATAAGTTAAATTATACAAAAAATACTTTCCTTGTCAAATAAGAAATAATAATAACATTATAACTTTAATTTTTTTTTTCATTTTTCTAGAACTGTGAGATTTATTATCAATTCTTTAATTCTTCATAGGATTTTTCACTAACAGAAAATTTTATGCATAAATTTTAAATCAGATCTCAATAGGATTCATTTCAGGATATCTAGAAATCTACACTAATGTATTTTAGTATTAATGACTTAAAACTATGATTTTTTTTTAATTTTAAAAGTTTATGGTTGTATGGTCTTGATTATATAGATAGTTAGTATTTGTTAAAATTCAATATCTATAATTTGCATGTTCATCTAAATCTATTTTTAATACAAGAAATAAATTTCCAATGTATTTATCAGTATTCATTTATTTACATAAATACTGCAAAATAGTAGTTTGTATAAATGCTTTCTCTCTCTTAATAGACGTTAATAATAAGCCCTCAATATTAATCCAAGTTTCAGTTCCTTTGTCAAAAAAAGCCTCTATCGATTTGTCATAAATATTACGTGCTTTTATGTGAATTATAAACATTATATTTTAGGACATTTAGTAAACAAAGGCAACCTTTTAATTTTCAGATTTTTAAAATCGAATTTCTTTATAACACAACATGAAAGGTAGTTACGACTCATTTAGAAATTTTATCTGTTTTTATAGCAGAAAAACTCATTCTGATTATTTCTGCAGGTCATTTTGGAAAAAAGGGTCTCTATATACCTAGTTATCATAAATAAATTTTCAATTTGTTCATGAGATTCGTAAAATACTTTTATATGTTTTATATTCTTTTATCATGTCAGAACATGATATTGTTTTGGGAATGAGGTTTTCTGGTGTCAACAAAAATCCACAGGCGAATTTTATTATCTGCCCAAGCATCTCAAAATATCAGCTTTTAATAACGTCACTGCATTTACAAAAACTCTGATTTTTTTTAAAAAAAGGTAATGACTACAGCAAATAAAACCTATAAAAATGTCATTATGAACACGTGATTATATGTGAATATGTGATATTTTTTAAAAATATAGATGCAAGACAAAGTTTTTTTGGATCATTTGCAATACCAAAGTGACTCATTTAATGAAACAACTAAAATGAATAAAAATATCACTTAACTTGCTCGAGCACGTGGTGCTTGGCAGTTCAAGAAATTATGTTCTGACATGAAACATTGAAATATGCATAGGGCATTTCATTTTAATCTTTTTTCTTTTGCGATGTACCTTCAAACGACAATTTGTTTTTTATCAAAAAAAATCATCACTTTAAAATGCTTTATAATATTTAGCTTTTCGTGCTTTCTTTTTGAACTAAATATAATACCAACAACAGATATATTAATTTCAATATAATATTACAGAACTAAATATTACAATACAGCAAAATCGATTTGTACCTATAAATAAAAACTTAATATTTGTATGAAAATAAGATTTTTAATATAAAAAAGCGACGTATTATTTGGTTCATATTGCATTATCCTTTAAACGTCAAAAGTAAATGTACATTCACCCTTTTTCGCATATAATAAATTATCTGTAGATATCTTTTGAATGATAGTTGCAATACACTTTTCCTGAACATAAATATACAAAAAGAAATTCTGGAAATCTCGGAAATTTAGCTAATAAATATCCTAAGTATGGATACAGAAACCGCTTAAAATAAGGATTAGAATGAAGATTCGTTAAAGCTTTTAACAACTCTTTATTTCCTTTACCTTTACCTTTTATTTTTCAATTATTTGCAAAAATTTCCGTTGTTTCGTTTTCTACATTTGGCGAAATTTTCATTTAATTCTTTGCCCATGATTTTATTCCTCCCTTTATCTAAGGAGACATCTTCATATTTATTTTCATATTACTATTAAATGAATGCTAGCTAAATTTTCCTCTCCTGAAAAATCAGAATGCAAAAACAAAGAAATGAATTTTTTTTTAAAGTCGTCTCATATACACAATTTTTTTTAATTCTGTTAAATTCTGCCTAAAAGAATTATATGCAAAAAAAAAAGCCGCATAGTAGTAAGATTAAAACTAAGAAAGATCTGATATTATGTTTCATTAAACTATCATTAACTTTATACAAGGCATATAGCGTTATTCTGTAATAATATAATTTCTTCAAATTTCTTGAATACATACATTATGCGTTTTCTGATAAATGAGAGCTGCATTTTCTGTTTCGAGTAAAGGGCTTGATTTGATTAAAATATTCTTGACCTAACAAAATTATATTTTTGATTAACCAATATTCTTTCATAACTTTTTGAAAATACATTTCCTAATTTCTGTCTACTCTTATCGTTTTACAGAAGCTGAATACTAAGTCATTAGAAATAGACATATACTTCCATGCCGGCGTCCAGGCACAGAGGTAGTGAGTCTTCCTCGTGATCTGGGTGTCCCGTATTCGAGTCCCGGTCAGGGCATGGTTGTTCTTCTGTGAATGCCACACATATGTGAAGTGTGTGAATGTGCTCCGTTGTAAAAAGGGCTGTGCAAGCCTAATGTGATTGTGTAGCTTAGTTGTACTCTTGGATCTAGTAGGCGGTAAAACAAGAGACGCTCATTTGGCTGAAAATCGCTGACGGTCGTTAGAACGCTTGTCAATGGGAAGTGCCCATAGTAACAACAACAACATGTATATCCATATGGAAAATGCTTTGAATAAAGTAAAAAAAATGTATTTTTTGTTATTTCAATCAATTGGTATCTTATAATAAATCTTTCTTTGATTAAACTTATATTTTTCATGACTTTTTTAAAAATATATTGCATAATTTTTTTATCGAGGTATCTACTCTTATCATTTTACAATATTTTATTACTAAGTCATTCGACAACAATTCCATACGGAAAATTCCTTTAAATGAAGTTAAGAATTTTATTTTATGTTATTTCAATCAATAAATTTTTATACAATCCATTAGTTTTATTAGTCATATTTAATACAATGCTCTTTGTAATCTTAACATTTTCAACAATAAAAGCTCTAGTCTACAATCACAATTAACCTAACTATCCAGTTTTGAACTCACGCTAATAAAAGATCGTCTAGTGGAAATAATATACTTTAATTAGTTCATTCTCTCAACGATCCACTAACTGCTCAAAAATCATGAAAAATAATGTTAAATACAAGTTCGTTATTAGTTTCTGTTAATCACAGATAAGTCAAACTCTTTCGTTGATAATGTTAGAAAACCAAAAATATTTAACTGTTGTTGTTACTTATAACACTTGTCTATGGACAAGCCCTCCGCTGATATAGTAGCAGATTTAAGCCGAAAGAAGCGTCTCTTGTTTTACAAGTAGCGCCAACTAGGGCCAAGAGTACGACTTAGCCACACACTTACCACATTCGCTTGCACAGCCCCTTTTTATAGGTGAGACACAGTCACACATCTCACATATACCACACAGAAGAACAGCCCTGCTCGAAACCGGGACTCTATCCCGGGACTCCCTGAACACGAGGAAGACGCGCTACCTCTGAGTCAGAGTGCCGGCAAAAATAATTTACTAAATAGAACTAGTGGAAACTGGGATTTAAATAAAAATTTAATTAAAGGGTTAAAACTTTCATGACTGAAAATGCATGAAATGTTTTTTTTTTCAAGACATTAAAGCATTTTTTTTTTCATTTAGAACCATGAACTAATATCTACTTCTTCTGAAATAAGTTGTTTTAACATGATTAAAGTGGACCTCCTGCATAATCATGTAATATAATAACATATTAAAAACTAGATTTTCAGTTATTAAAATAGAACTAATTAATGATATTTTAATTTATGTTTTATATTAGTCTTATTATATTTAAATAGAAATAAATTGATTAAATAGAAATAAATAAATAGAAATAAATTAAATAGAAATAAATAAATAGAAATAAATTAAATAGTAATAAATAAATAGAAATAAATTAAATAGAAATAAATAGATAGAATCTAATCGAAGATTATTAGCTTAATTTTCATATTATTTAATCAATAGTTTAATTTTACTTTTAGCTTGCTACTACTTTAATGTAATATCGCTTCTCATTTTGAAATTTATTCTTGTAAAAAGTGTCGTACATATTTTTTTTAAATTCTAATTTTTCTCCTTTTTTATTTAATACCTTGATGTTTTAGATCAATAAAATAATTTTTAATAAAGAAAAAGTAGAATCCACACTTGCAAATTAATAGAAGTATCGTATAATAAATAAAATACCTAAGAAGCTGTCGTTTTAAGTCCGGACAAGGGAATCTATATTTAAAGAAGTCCTACAAGCCATCAATTCTTGAACAGATTGAATATCTCTATAAAAGAAATCAATTTAAACTATTAAATCAATTAGCTGTCAAGTTATAAGATAAAGTAATGCTGAAGAACTTTCCATTATTCAAGCTGTACTTAGATATTTTAGCAAAAACGTTTCAGAAATATATTCTTAAAAAGGATGCAATTTAATAGAAAGTAATTTCATTTTTAAAAAATTAGAGGACTCGTATTTCCTTATTTTTTTCGTTCATTCCAGATAAAAAGATTACTTATATAAGACAAATTGTCTTTTGGTAAAAAATGATTTTGCAATTAATACTGTCTTTTAAAAAAATCTTTAAACATTATAGTATTTATTAGCTGGTATATTCTTTACAAATAATGTGATGATTTTTTTAAAAAATCATTCAGATAAACTCATCATAGAGTATAAGGTTGAGCGGGTGTTTTATTTCCAATTCGAAATGCAATTTATTTTTCCGTTTGGTGTTATCGGCAATCAAAAAATTATATTTAAATGCCTATTTTTATCAGTATTAAAAATGTACTTTTAATTCACACATATATTTAGATAATGACAAATTCTCCATTGACTCTTCAAACATGGAAACATCTTAAAACGGAATTTTAAAAATTAAATTCCTTAAATACAAGTCATTTCATATGAATTCCAAGGGTATTCATGTCATATCCTAAATAAATTGAACGTCGTCATGATTTTCCCATAAATAATTTGAAGAAATACAAAATAGGCGATTTTAAAAAAAGTTTGTTCTGTTTCTTTTTGTAAATGATATGGGTTCCTAAATGATATGCTAATTTCTTTTTAAAATTCGATTCTAGAATAAAATATTATTCTTTTTTCGTCGTTTTCAATTAAAATTTCATAAATTTTCTTTTCATAATTTTATAATTGTAATCTCTTTCATTTAAAGCTGCAACTATATATATATTGTGTTTTTCTGTAATTTAATTTAATTTGATAAATCTATTGAATGTAAGAATATGAGATAAGAATCAGAGAAATATTCTACTCTCAGTTTTTGCTGTTGACATTAAACATCAAATAATATTAAAATGGAATATTTTGAAAGTCAACTGGTGAAACAATTGTATTGATTGGTACATTTAAACATGTTCTGTTTCAATTTTGAACAGATAACCGAAGAATCCTTATTTAATTATTTACCACCATTGACTTTATCATCAACTTCATTTCATCGAAATCATTTGGATATTTTTTCATGTTCGTAATTCTGTCAACTTGTCAGATATTAAAATAGTGTTATTTTAATTCTTATGAATGTTTTGTTCATTGTGTACATGAGCTTTTTTAATAAAAACCAGTCCTATAGCATCAGAGTAGTTTTAAAAACTTAAATGTCCTGTATGTCTACATTCTAACTTTCTTAGTATTAAACTTCACTTATTTATCCATATTCTATACTACTATTATAAATGTGAAAGTTTGGATGGATGACATTATTGAATCACGCTAGAACGGCTGAACGAAAAAGAATGAAATTTAGCACAGAGATAGATTATAGGCAAGAATAGAACATAGACTACTATTTATTCCGGTTAATTAAAAGGTTATTATTTTATTAATTAAAAGCTTTTCAGCCAAAAATCTGCATTTCTCCACCACCAAATGAGTAAGGTTTAACATGTTTTCGACCTGTTATTTCAAACGATTCTGTTCATTTTCTTACCGTTTCATGCATTTAAAATTAAAAATTGTTAATTAATCAGTCTTTCGGGTTCATTCTGAAATACTTTTGAATAAAAATAAAGGCACTATTCCGTTATCCGGGCGCAAACGAAAAATCACCAAAAAAAATTTGGCAGAATTCTAGATTATTTGGCAATTTTTCTCTTTAAAACCACTCTAAGAAATTTGATGAAAATCTAGAAAATTATTTGGCGATTTTTTGCTTGCACCCGGCTAAGGGAAAAATACCAAAACAAAACATAATAAAGGAAATTAAAAATTTCTAATCAGTATTACCCCAACTAGTAATACTGATTAGAAGATTTTTAGCCAGACTAATCAACAAAACGATTTTGAATAATTAATTTGCGGTTTTGTTTTATTTCAGGTACACACTGTAAGTAAATTGTTTTTTGGTTAGTTGTGTGGGCTACGCTTTGATATAAAGCCATTTGGTGCTATGCGAGGTCGGTAATTTTTCGACAACGCTTTATTTGGGTTTACATTGTCTTCATTTTTTTATGTTATAGTAATTCTATCTTTCCCGTTTATTTCCCTAGATTATTCCTTTCGCCTACTTTCATTAGTTCCGATTAAATTTTTTTGAGTGTATTCCATTTTTATTTTTTATTTATTTATTTATTTTGCATTTATTTTCATGTGAGAACATAATGTTTTTGGGTTGAGTTTTATAGAGTCAACAAAAATCCACAAGGGAAAAATAAAAATTTTATTAATTGCCCTACCATCTCAAAAAATCAGCTTTTAATACCGCATTGCCATTGCATTGACAAAAGCTCCTTTTTTTTTAAAAAAAAAAAAGGCTAATTACTACAGCAAATAAAATACCTAGAGAAATGTCATTTTGAGCACGCGATTATACGAAAGATAATTAATAGGAAATGTGATATTTTTCGAAACAATCAATGCGACACAAAGGTTTTTGGATATGTTTTCAATCTAAAGGGACTCATTCAATGAAACCATTAAAATGAATAAAAATGTAATTTAACACGCACGAGCACGTGGTGCTTGGCCGTTCATGATGTTCTAGCGTGATACATTGAAATATGCACAGCAGATTTCAATTTAATCTTTAATGATTTTTCTTTTTTATATTTCCGTTAATTTGCTGCAGCGTTCATCGAAATTTTACGAGTGGAAACGCTATTTCCGCTGTTTGCTCGACATTCGGCCATTTTGGTAAAATTTGGCGACAAACTGTCTTTTTGACAATTTTTTTCTAACAGCACCATAATAATACGATTTGATGGCATTTTACTTTACAGTTCACGAGTTCTCATACTACACATCAAAATTTCCATCCGCACGAAGTCGCGAATAAAAGCTAGCTTAACTTATAACTATTTCGATGTTAATCAGAACATTCATTCTTTAGGTTTCAACAATAGCAGAAGTTCATTTGATCTAATATTTAATGAAATAATGAAAACTAATGGAATTTCAGGACAACAATGTATTATATTGTTATAAATTAGGAATCTTCTTCAAGAAAATAATCGGATTTTTTTTTAATGTCCGAAAAAAAAACTTTTTTTTGATCAGATGATTTTAATTTTTAATACTTTTCTGTTAGATCTGCGCAATTGTCGCCAATTGTAAACCATGCGCGATCCAAATTGCCAATTACAAAACAGCCAACGGAATTCTACATTATTTGGCAATTTTTTTGCCAATTTTCAGTTGGCAGAATTCTTCATTAGGTGACGATTTTTTGCACGCACCCGGCTTTCGGAAAAGTAAAAAAATTTATATCTTTAAATTAGCAACAGGAGATTAAAACTAAAAAAAAAATATGAGAAATATTATAGGATGCACGTTTCATTTAAAATAGAAACTGGATTGATCTTAATAGTCCTGACCAGATGAATTATCGCAAGAACTCTTAATAAGCGTTCAAAAACATGCTTATACATTGTTAAAACATAATGTTTTGCCTGGATTATATGAAAAAACCTTAATTATTTATTTCTTGATTGATGTCTATGAAGAGGGACTTTGCTTTCCTTTTCCGAAGAAGCAACCCCTTCAGCAATTTGCCACATCAACGAGGTTTGAACTCTATAGCTTTGAGCTGTCGTCAATCACCGGCAGAGCTATAAACCGATTTTTAACAAAGGAAAAGAAATGGAACTAAGAATTATATTTTTATGTATTTAAAAACCACCTGAAGCTGAGATAGGTGAGTTTTGTCTAAAGAACTACAGTAAAATTTAGAACTATAATTTTGCCATTCATAGATATACATACTATGTATACTATGTATCTTTAAATTACTTGATTATTATGGAGCTTTAAATTATGCCATCTATTTGTAATTTCATATTCTGATATCAATTATTTTCTCATTACTTGAAATTTTCTTCGAAAAGCAACATTTTAGAAGCTCTGATTTCACTTATACTGACTTGTGAAGATTATACAATCTATATCTTTAAATTATTTAATTGTTATAAATCTTTAGAAGTCAAAAGTTTTTAAAAACCGGAACGGATGTTGATTTTTGAATTAAAAGAGGTATTAAGTCCCTAAAAAATCTTTCTGGTTTAAAAGTTAATCAAATGATTTGATTAAAATCATGCAATTGTTTAATCAATATATTGCCTAGTTCCTGAATTAACAACGAATTTCTCTTTCTGTCTAACCTTAAATGTGTTTTTTTTCGATTGAAATATAATGTGAAACTAATAATAATTTTTTATTTATTTCGTGAAGCTTTATAATAACAATATAATAGTTTTAAATAAGTATATTGTTTATTCTCTAGTTCAGAAATTGCAGAAAATATTGAAAAATAATATTTGAACATTTTTTCATTACGCTTTAATTTGCGATGCTTTGCATAAGAAAATTCTGCCAAAATTTAGAATGTAAGGAAATCGTATTTAAAGATATAAAAATAACATTAAAATATATTATATAAATATAAAAATCAACGTAACTTAACAAATATCAAGCTTACAAATAAACTCAAACGGCTCTATGAAGAAGTTAGTTCAAAATTAAGAATATTGAAAAAGTAAAAATGAATAATTTTTGTTTTTTTAAAAAAATTGACTTATTTAAGCCTTCTTTCTTCAATTAATTAGGACTTTTTCTGGTTTAAAAAAACTATTAGTAAATACAATCTAAAAATTCATTCCTCAGTAGATTTATTTTATACAATACTAGCCGCCTCAAGTGACCAGTTAAGTTCATTTAATATCAATTAAATCTTTTATAACCTGACCTTCGGGATTCTTCCAGAGATGTACTTTTAAACAAAGTCTGATAGACATTAAAATCTATCAAGCCTTTAAAAACTCTATAATTTAGTTACGCATATTCTATATAAAATAAGAGCGAAGGAATATTTGATCAATTTTTCTTTAAATAAATCTCCAATTTAGTTCAAGTTGTTGTTGCACCAAAATTCTATCAAAAATCTCAAATGGCGGATATTCTATGATCCAATTACTCGTTGTTTCTTTCGTAGTATTAAAACTTTACTTTCTTATTCCTTTAGTAAACGGCGCCAATACCTAGCAAACTCTTACTGGTATAGCTTTCAACCATGTAAGAAAATCACATGATTAATGTAAAAAAATTTAAAGGGATTAAATTTTCTTTGTAATAATGCACAGTATTATTAAAAATTATGCAAAAGATATTTTTAGAAATCGTACGATAGTTAAACTGGCATCATTAATATATATATTACTTAATATTATTTTGGGAAATGAGGTTTGTGGCGTCAACAAAATTCCGTAAGCAAAAAATTGATATTTTATCATCTACACGACCATCTTAAAAAATCAGAGTTGCCGTTGCATTTACAAAAGTTATGACCAAACAAAAAGTTAATGACTACAGCGAATAAAACCTAGAAAAATATCATTTTGAGCACGTGATTATATGAAATGAAATAAATAGAAAATGTGATTTATTTTTTAAACAATCAATGCGAGACAAAAAAAATTTGGATCGTTGGCAATACTAAAGTGATTCATTCGATGAAACAATGAAAATGAATTAAAATATAATTTAACTCGCACGAGCACGTGGTGCTTGGCCGTTCAAGAAATTGTGTTTTGACATGATACATTGAAATATGTATTACAAATTTCATTTTAATCTCTTTTTTTTATTTCAAAATGGAGTAAAGAAGATTTTTATTTAATATTTTTAATATAATAGTTATATTAGAAAAACCTGCCAGTGTCGCTTGTTTTTAAGTAGACAAAAATGCAATTAAAATATCAAAAAATAGCTCCGAAGAACATACATCCTCCAGAATATACTTGGGGCAAAAATGATATCTCTAGGTCAAACGGTCTAGCTTGAAAGGTGGTCCTTTTTCCTTAGGAGTAGTTAAAAAAAAAGCGAGAGATTTGCTTTCATTTTGTCCCCTTTCTTCCACTTTCTGCTTGTATTATCACTCTGATTCTTTAATTGATTTCTAATTTTCATAGTATAATAACAATTATTTGCATATTTGAATTTTTTGTTTAATGAAATATAAAGTATTGCCGTCACCGAATTAATAAACTCATATTTAATCCCGTTTTTTTCATAACGTATTCTTTTGAAATTTATTTTTGTCAGGCATGGCATTGATTAGTCTTAGATAAAGAAAAAAAATTTAGAAAAAGCAGTCAGAATTTTAATACTAAAATTATAGTGTTTTGATCAAAACATACAAAGCAGATTTTTTTTACTTGGAAAAACCTTTTGTCTCCTAGTTTTCACAAAAATAAAGCGTTTTTAAAATAAATACTCGTTTATTAGAACTCTACCATTTTCTTTAAAATTTTTGCCTACGCTGCCATTATAAAACTAATCCTTTCATACTTTTGTGTTTATTTATAAAACATATGACATTAATAGGTGTAAAAGATAAATAAAAATAGAATTCATTATTAAAAAAATTAATTTTCAACTGAAATTCGGAAAAAAAACTTTAAATTTTGAAATTTGGCTAGCATCAATTTTACTATTTCAAGTTTCTTTTTACCGTCTAATTAATAATCAGCATTCGCAATTGTGAATTATGAATTTCAGTTTTTAAATTATGTTTCATATCCTCTTCTTTTATTAACATATTCTCTCTCTCTCTCTCTCTCTCTCTCTCTCTCTCTCTCTC